>CAEFZY010007882.1:0-62349 GCA_903066815.1 Brachyrhaphis roseni | reverse complement strand
TGAATACAGTGGTAAAATGATCAGTTTCAATCTATCCTCCCTTTTGTCAGGCCTGTCTTAAATTTGTCCAAAATATTACAAAGATTCCTTTGCAGTATCAAAGGAATCTTTGAAATATCTTTGCAATATATTATGTGAGATTTGAGTATCTAATGCCTATCTATATAATTGATGACATGTTACTTTTTTCTGAAATGAAAACAAGAAGGCACAAAAGAGTAATAACTTGGTACAAATTAGCTTGTACCTGAATAAAAACATTCAGAGGTTTTCTGAACTAATTGTATGTATTTGAACACAACAATAATTGGGCATAAAATAGGATTTATCAGTATTTATCTTTTTCAACACCTCCATACTTCACCTCTTCTGGTACAGCCTCTACCTTATCAGTGCTAACTGGAATAATTTAGGTGGGACATATTTGTGTCTCTGCTTTCACTGACCCCCAGGAGGCCTCAGACAACTTGCTTGGTAACAGAGGAAGTAGACCATGCATGACGTCCTGCTCAGCAACAAAAGGTCACTCAACCAAAGCCCTAAACATCTCTGGGCTGATTGGTGAATGCTGGCCTATGACAGTGAAGGTAGAGCAAAAAGGGAGAGAGGGAGTGATTTTGGAAGACAGAATGGTGTGAAACATTTATTTTCTTTAGAGAGAATGTGTTAATCAGTCAGAAACTTTACATTAAGCTCCACAGTATGAAGTCTTAGTTCATTATAGTTCTGCTAGTTACTCTTCAGAAATACTTCATCTCTTAGAGTATTCTGCATATTGAGTAAAAGGGCATAGATACTGTTAGCAATCTCTGTGTCTTCCTCGAACGTCACATACAACTGAAAAACAGAATAGCGACAACAGAAAATATCTTCTAATGATCTCATTTTGGTCCATATTATGTCACAAAGTTGCTGCAGATTTGTGCGCTTCACATTAATGATGTAAATCTCCTTCACCACAAGTCAAAGGTGCCTTACTCTATTCAGATCAGGTGACTGTGTAGATAAAGGAACTGATTTTTGGGTTTGATAAAAAAGAGTTAATGTACTAAAAGGAGATAGAAACACATTTGCTGAATAAGTTCTCAGGTAGCGAACATTTACCTCACATGACCAATCAATTGTTTCCATTATCGACATGCATTAAAATTACATTTCTTTCTCTACGTGTCCTGACAGCATGTAACATCTCCAATAGCAGTTGACAGAACAAAACTATTATAACTTCCTTGATAGCAACATATTCCTGAAAACCTCTCCAGTTTTATAAGATGTGTGGCCATGCATAAAGTCAACATTTGATGAAATTACACCTTGTGTAGACTGACTGATTGACTCCTAACCAGAAGATGCAAACACAAGATTTGTGTTCTTTTTCTTTTTTTTTCGACACTTTTAAAAGCTTGCCCAAAATTTGCATAACATAGCTGCTCATGCCACACTCCAAGTCAGATAAATTTATTTTTCCATCTATTCTAATCCTCAGTTTAGACTTCAGAAAATCTCATTCACCACATCTAAATACTTAAATACACTGAGTTGCAGCCATTTAATATACTGACTTGATATTGATGTCAAACACAATTGGATACACTTCATAGTATCCCTGATAAAATGGCTAGTAAGTGTACAGCATAACATTTACTTTTAAATATCAGTCTTACTTCTTCTTATAAGGCTCAGAGCTCTGAATGACAATTTTTTTTAAATTTTGATTCAAATCATAATTAAATGATTTAGAAGATTTATTATGAAAAGAATTGATTCAACGTGGCAGCTGGAAGCGACCCCTGACTTGTGAGGACCTTCAGGTTATTCAATGAGCTCAACTTTTCCTGAATATGAACTCAGATTATGATGGAAGCTGGAAAACATCCAAGACTGAGTGACAAAGGAGGATAATCTGAGGAGCACTTCCAGGTCAACAAAGTCTCAACCTGTGATCTGTTGAGGAGACAAGTGATAACATGGTCCAAAACTAAAAACCCATTTACTAGGTTTGAGGTGCTAACTTTATTGTGGCACAAAGAAGAATATACTGATACTTGGGAAGTGAGAAATGTAGTATTTTTGATATAACTGAGGCTCTTGGGCTAACCAAAGTCTTTAGGTCCTGCAGCAAATCTCATTGGTGAGATATGTCTCGCTTGAGCTGCTTAAAGGAAAAAAAAGGGCATCTATCCTCCTTCTCCGACGCGCATCTTTGCTTTCTCCACTCGGCTATTCATCGCCACTCTTTCAGCCTTTCGTCCGCTCGTGTTCCCTCTGTCTCAAGCTCTCTTCCTTTCTTTGCCCTGATTGGGATCTGCAGTCAGACGGATTAATACATTCTGACAGTAGAGGCAGGCTGCCCACACACACACACGCAGTACAAGCAGCACGTGCGTTTTAGAGAGGCTCTGTGTGCATATGTATTGCCTCTTAAGCTTGCACCATAGTGAAGGGATGTCTACCGATACGATGCATACTGAGACCATACTTGCACACACACGCACACAAAACATCAATGTAAAATAAAGTGCTCCTAATAATTCAAGGACAAGCAGTGTGACATGCAGCCAGTGCCCACTAGTGTGTAACTGTGTGCACATAAGAGTGAGTGCCTGTTCCTGCATGACTACATCCACACTTCATAATTTATACTCAAAAGCACTTGCTCAAAGAGATTCACAGAGGCAGAGCAGCAAATGGGCACACTTTGTGACTACCCAATTATCCCCTCTCTCTTCTCCTTCTTCCTCTTCCTCTTTTCTCTGTCACTTGGTATGTCTCAGCTTGCTCTTCGACCACTGATGTTAAACCAAGTGCAAGTGGAGATAATCTTTAATGATTATTGTATAATTCAGCCATTCTTTCACATTGGCTGTTCTGGTCTAATAAGTTTTCCTGACAGCCCTAACACTGAATAAATGCAATTAGGGTCACAGCACCCTGATGCAAAATAGGCTTCCTTAGGAGAAAAATTATCATTATCAATATTCACAGCTGTAGGAAGGAAGACAAAGTACTGGAATCGCTTGTTGACTCTGTACTACTTTAGTACACAGAGGATTTCATGGATGACTGCAGGGTCCCTGGTCCCCTGGTAGCAAAACAAGCTCAGTTCACCAAACCGCCACCATCATGCTTAGAAACTGGAATGAGACGTTTGTTCTAACATCCAGTATTATTATTTTTTTAAATTTTCATTATGACTGAATTGTTCTACTTTGGCCTAGTCAGTATGAAGGTAATTGTGCCAGAGTTAAGGTTAATTGAATATTCAATCTTCCCAACCTGGCATAGTTGATTAATTTCTTTCAAATTGCAAAATCATGAGCTTTAAGTTTTAAAGTGGTAATTAAAATTTATGGAGTCTGAAATATCTAAAGGTGAATTTATTAAATCAACTCCTGCACTGGTATCTGTCTTAAATGTTTTCAATTTGTTAATAAAATGCCTGTGAAATGATTTCAAACTGTTTGGTAACACTACAGCAGTAAAAAGAAGAAATGCACTTTTTAAACTAGAGTTTTACATAGTTTGTACATATCTATGGTTGTTCCATTCATCGTTTTAATCTGTTCAGAATATGCAGCAATGCAAACGGTGCTATCTCCAGTGGTCAATGGATAAAAGACATAGGGACAACAGGTAAAATTACTACTTAGATTGTTAATCATAAAAGGTAAATAACCTCCAAAACATTTTTGCATATAAGCTGGATAAATTAGACCTTAAAGGAGCTATCTTTTGTGATTGTGGAAATTGTTACATTATTGTGTAAGCTTGTTTAAGTCTTGAATATTTGGCCTAAAATAGCTCTTATTGCTGCCCTCTTTGGGTTGAAAGGGTCCTTACTGCAGATGAATTTTTCTGTTGGTTACAAACATTGTTGATATCTACAATCCAATGCCCAATTTAAGTATTAAACCATTTTAGACAAATGTAGCTAGATTTGTCACCAGTTGTTTCTCTGAACAAAAGAAAAAGGTTTTTAGATGGGTCTAAATATAGCATCAAAGTCGCCGAGTTGGCAACAGTATTTTCCTTCGTACTGAACACACTTGACTAGTTAATCAACCAAATTTGAGCAGCAGAACCTGGATGATGTTTCCCTCCTAACTCCTAAGAGTGCTGTAAAGGTAAACGTAATTTTTTTTCCAACAGCAGATGTTTTGTTTTCACCATTATCAAGAATTTCTGGTTAAGATAATGAAACTCAAAAGTAAGTAGACTCTTGAGATATTAAACGTGATGTATTGATGAGTGTACTACTCATCAATACTTTTGGTAAATTTGTTAATGCAACATAGTTTTCTGTCTGAAAAAAAAGAAAAAAAAAGAAAACAGAGCTATCCTTTGTCAAGACCCAACATACGCTACCAACATTATTATTACGTAGGCATCAAAAAATTAATATATCTTCTTCCTCTGTGCCTTGGAGCGCCATTGTTGTTTCAAAAATATTAATAACACATCAGTGAACCAGTGGGTGAAATGTTTGCTCCTTACAATGAACCGACTGACTGCAGGGTTTTCTAACTCTTATTTGAAACCCAGTCCTCTGTCGGTATAAATATGAAATAATTTGTCATAAAACATCTATTTTTATCTATATTTTATTTATTTTAAGTAGTTTTTCTAAAATCTTTACAACTTTTTAAATATTCAGCTAGTGGTATTGAAGCAGAAATCCATAGATTAATAATAAAAGTCGTTATTTACTCCTTTATATAAAAGAAAAAAAATCCAAGACTTTAGGTGGAAAGAAAAAAAAGCAGAGGGGACAAAAGGGACACCTGGATGAAAAAAGGTGGAAGCCAGCGCACATCTGGTGAAGGAGACAATTGAGGACAAATACTGAGGAATGATTTTAAATGCCTCCTGGACTACAGAGAGAAAGGGTGAGGTAGCGGGGCGGGGGAGAATAAAAGCCGGGACGGGAGAGAAACATCCATGAGGGACACACACGCGTACACAACTGAGAGCCTCACCGAGACTGAATATTGTATGAGGCGTTCTCATGGGCAACTGCAGAGCATGCGAGCAGAGATGGAGAGGTGGACGTATTTGCGGTCACACACACATTAATGAAAACACACACGTAAAGAAAGAGACGGGGCGACACACTTGGAAACATCAACACATGTACACACACAAACAGAACCAGTGGAGCTTGAGCTGATGTGGCCCAGAGCTGCCCAACGCCCTGCCACGATACAAGCACACACATACACACACACATGCATGCATACACTTAAGAGCCATCTGCAGTTGGAGATACTGCCTACAGAAAGGCTTTACTGCTGACACTCTGAGACAGGCAGAAAGAGAAGGACAGGAAAAAGGGAGAAATTGTCGTGACTGAGTGAATCGGGAGATTAGGAAGGGAGGAGGAAAGGGGGCAGGAAGAAGGGAGAAAGAAACACAGGAAGTGACAGACAGAGATGTAGAAGGAAAAAATGTTGCCCCAAACTATGGCACCTAAGTTTTACCTTCAACCCACTCAAAGGTAAAAGTGCTTCGCTAACACTTTACATGAGGTTTCAGCAGTTTTTGCAGGGAAGCTCTCATTGGATGACTTTCCCCTTGGATGCATTTCGTTTCACCCTTAAAACTGTCCAACAACACGTCCGTTTTAACAATGGAAAAAAAAAACAACTAAACTGTACAGATAAGAACATGAAAAGCTGATAATTTCTCAGCATGAATCAAAGAATCTGAAATATTTCAGGTATTTGTCTTTGAACAAGAAAAAAGTCTTTAAAAAAATAACATCTTTTTTTAGATCTTATAGTCTGAATCATATCACGATGTGCACAAAAGAGATTTGTTGGTCAATTTCTCCAGCAGTAAATGGATGATGGATGTGTAGCCTTCATATCTGATTGGCAGATGCCAGCCTACCCAGAAAACGCTCTTATTCCTGACAACAACACAAACTTTCTCACACCAAGCCATCAAATGACAGATTCACTGCTTTCCACTTTATCAATTTTACGCTTTGGTACTTCATGTGGTCTGAAAGGATGTGATCTGTAAAGAAAGTTTGGAACTGGTACACAGTACTAAACAGTCATTAAAACAAAAATGTACTTCATAAAGCCAGAGAAAACTGGGGTTTCTCTGTTTTATTTCATTTTAATAATGTGTCAGAGAAATTATCAAATGTTTTCACACCCTCGATATACCTTGACATTGGTAACGGACCAATGTCTACTTGGATTTCCCAACTTTTGTCAATAAAAGAAGAAATAACGTGCTGAAGTGCTAAGAAATCCATTTCAAAGCTGGAGGAGTTCTATTAAAACTTGTAACATCTTAAGGGGCAATAACTACTTTACAACATTCCCAGCAGTAGAACCTGGCTATCAGTGGTTAATGAAACACTTTCACCATAACTACACACAATGCCTTTAAACAGCAGTAAGATAATTGGCTAAGTTTAACACCTAAATGAACTTTATTGATACGCACATTTGTGGACAGTAAAAGGTTAAAACTGAATTTACTTCATGTTAGACTATCTGGAAGGTTTGCACAGATTGTAATTTGGCAGGTTACAGTGGAAGAAAGCAGCAGGGAACCATTCCTACTCCAATATTCCTGTTCTCACTTTCCATAATTGCCAGCACAAGCTTTCATTCCAAAACTGTGAGGCCAGTTTGAATAAATTAAAGACTGGGAATGTGAAGCCAAACCATCTCAGGTCATGTCAGCACACCACTAAAAAAACCAAATAAAATCTGTTTATGAGCAGACCAGCAAAAATTTCTCCCTTTTTGCTGGTCTGCTTGTGTGGATTTTTTTGCGGAATGTGACTTTAACTGGAGCAGCCTTTGTTACTTGCTGCTGATACTGTTTGCGGATGACTGAAAGTCCTGTGGCAATGTGCGTAAAAAGCAAGTGAGAAAATATTCAAAGGCGAGCTGGATGCAGCTTTAAGTCACGGCTCCATAGGAAGCATAAGTGCAGCACAGCAATGCACACGGCCCACTGAATCATACCTAACCGTCTCGTGTTGAATTCATGAGAGGGTCATTATGTATGAAAAGGGTCAGCTAAGCATGTGAATGTGCTCCGTGTTCCCTCAATGAGCTCCAGCAAAGCACAGCGAAATAAAAAATAATATTTAGTTCAGTGATTGACCTCAACAAGTCTGTCCTGACCTAATCTATCATCTCTCTTCTGTAAATGAAAAGCTATTTTTCAGCCATCACTGACAGATTCTTGTTTATGTGGTGGCCATTTTGTGCTGAGGTGGTTTTCAATTGCTTCCAAATATTTTCCTTCTTTGGCGTTTTGCCCAAGTTGCTCCCTGATAGATCCCAGGCTAGCAATGCAACTAAAACCACAGAAAGTGATGAGAACCAAAGCAGCCTTTAACCTCACCATGAAAGATTGAGGTCAACAAGTCAGACATAAATTTAACTAAAGAAAAGCATCAGATGAACGCCAACATTTATTTTAGAATCATGCCACTCATGCTGGCTGGATGTTAGAGTAGATCTGTTATATTAGTTCTGATTTGTTCTTTTTGTAGACTTTTGTTCATAATTATCTTGGTCGTGCTATCATCTTTTTGAACAATTATGCCCTCTGGTTTTTGATGTTGTGCAGCTGATTATCATTTTAAAAGCTCAAACAATACCTGAGCTATGACCTTAAATCCCAGAGAGTGTAAAATAAGGCTCCATGGATGCATAGCAGATCCAAAGATCATAGAGAGAATGAGTAAGTTCAAAGCATCTTTTCCATTGATCACAATGAGAAAGGATTATTTCCCCAACTCCAATGTCTCTCTGACCATGAGGCCAGACAAAGATTTAAGACTCCCACATGCTTCATCTGAAGCTGAACAGTTCCCCATCCCTCTAGCGGACAAGTTGAAGAGAAATATCAACACTGCATTCCGAGTGCATTCCTGCATAAAACTCACCAACAAACTTCTGACCAATCACATGATGCTTTGCGCAGATTTCTGTCAAAAAGGACACCATTTTCATAGCATGTCATCATCAATGAGGGAAGATTTTGGCATGAAGCATGTGGGAACCTTTAAACAAATGCAGCTAAAGCAAGTGAGGCTGATTAGCAATGCTTGCCAACAACTGATGGTGTCATCAAGGACAAGTAATATTGCCTCTGCTGCACAATGTTTGAGCAACAGTATCTTCTGTCAGAGGCCTATTCTGATTTGCTGCAAGCCTGACTGCTACCAGAGACCTTTTCTGCCCACAGAACAACTGTTTGAAGACACTTGGATGTTCTGAGTTACAGCAACACTTAAAATCCCTTTGGGACAAATAAAGTATTTTCAATTGGATAAAAGTAGTAGTAATAAAACAAAACAAAAACCTAGTTGTTTTACATTTTGGCTTTAGATGGGTTTCTCAGTGGAGTTGCTGAACTTTGAGCAGAGAAAGTCTAACAATTCCCCCTGTTGTTGATGTTGAGATAGTGTTTGTACCGTCTGGCTCCAGCCCAAAGAGTGATTCAAATCTTCCAATGGAGCTCTTGGCTTAAATATAAGTTTCTGTGAAAAAGGAGAAGTAGAAGTCTATCCTTTTTCTGTTCCTGTTATTTTCATTTTTTTTTAAAGCTGTGGATTGAAAGGTGAGCTTAATACTATCCTGGTCCAAAGGCAATAATAATAATAATAATAATTAAAAAAAGAAAAAAAAAACAGGTAAACATGAACCCACCAGTCCTTAATGAACTGTTCACGGCTTAATTATGTCTAAATGTCGGCCTGAAGAGGGCTGAATTAGATTAGTTAAGATTAAATCTTAATGATCCCTCTTGAGAATAAACACACAGTGAAATACTGGTAAAACACATAAGGAAAAAATAATTTTCCAGCATTGATATACAAATAAGACTGTGCATCAATAAATAAAAGCCTTGATTCAAACATCAACAAGGAGCAAAACAAGTCAGGCCTTTTGACATTACAAATATTCTCTGAACGGCTCGTTGACTTGGTGAAAATGTCTTAAAAGTTTTAAAAGTATAAAGTTGGTTTATAGCAAATAAGTAAAACAAAAGATTTAAATAAGGGTGAAAATTCCTGTTTATATGACCAACAAAATTGAAGCAATGCTCAGTTTCAGGCTTTTTAAAACATGAATGAGGACAGAAAGATGAATAAGCATGATGAGAGACTGTCATGTTTGAAGGGAGGATTTAACAACTATCTGAAGAAAAATAGGAAACCAGCAGGATAAAACAATAAAACTAATTTCTCTCCAGGTAAATAAACAGTAAATCACATGGATACATTGTACAGAAATCTGTTTGGTTCAAGGGAAAATGTGAGTAGTAAATGTGAAAGTGGTCTTGTAAAAGGAAGCGTTAGATAAAAGAGATTCAGAAACAAAGTGTGTACAGTTATTAAACCCACTACCCGCTCCCTTGCGTTCCCACGTTTTACCTCGATAATGTCGGCATTGGTCCGGCTCTCGTGTGGCTCGTTGTACTCTGTGTACTTGAGCAGGACCTTGTCCATGTCGGTGCTGGCGTACTGAAACAGCTTGTTCGAGTGGTTGAAGATAATGAGAGCGATCTCGCAGTCGCACAGGACACTCAGCTCGTACGCCTTCTTCATCAAACCGAACTTCCGTTTGGTGAATGTCACCTAGCGGAGGAAATTAAAAAAAGGAAAAGGAAGTGAAAATTAAACTATTTAATATAACATAAAGTTTCATGTTCATAAAAGGGGATTTCAGCTGCAGCCATTTTTTTTTAAAAAACCAAATAAAATATAACAACTCTAAATCAAACATTTCATTTCTTTCTCGTTTTCTTTAAAAGGCCCACTTGGCCCAATTAATCAGTGAAACCACTGAATTCCACCTAAAAGCTCTTGGTGCAGTTACAGAAGAACGGTAAGTGCAGTAAGATCTTTAACTGTTCCCATACTGGCTCATTGTTGCAAAGGAAAATTAAGCTCTAGCTCAGAACTTTCTGGTTCGGTTTCTTGTTGTTGGCCAGTAACTGCCAGAACTCTCCACATTAACTGCTTCTACTGCCTCTGGACTGAGGTGATTCTGTCTTCTGTGGAGCCATCTCTGAGTTCATTTGATCATATGTTCATGGATCAGTACCTCATTAAGACCTAATAATAAAACTAGTTTTAATTTTCAGGAAGAAGCTACCAGATTGTTATTTTTAATAGTATTTTAAAGACTTGATAATACACTCCACAAAGCGTTTAGGGCCTTTGTGAAAAAAGCCACAACTGGCCCACAAAATCAGAGATTCTCCACTATACCTAATAATCAGCATAAGATGTTCCTTTTTGCTGTAGATCTCCAGCAGTGAGCTTGAGGAATATTTATTATTTTACCTCCCCCACCATCCTCTTCACTCTGCGGGGTGGCAAAATAAACACTGACCCTCGTCCAGTCTGCTTTTTACAGTTTCAGATGTTTTAAAAAAAATAAATAAATTACTACTCTTACTGAAGATGTTTCAGTGAGACTTATTTTATCCATTCCCTGTTTTAATATCAACCCACACAACTAATCTACTTGGATGTCAAGTACCCTTTTCATGTCTTTCCCAAAATAAATGTTACCAAATAAGGTTGAATTTTCTTAAAAAATATATAGTCTTTAAATATGTGCCAAATATATTTTGATGACAGATAAGTGTGGCAATAAGTGTGAAGGTTATGAATATTTGAACCCTTAAGTGGCTAAGTTTTCTTTGCAGTAATATAAAAAATGTGTTTTTGCTCACAAAAAATATGCTAAATTAGCTAGAACTTGTTAAAATGAATATAGCACATGGACTAGGCAGATTTTGGTATTTAGTTTCCAAATGAGGGGAATTAAGCATAATTGAGTTAGATAATAGTAAAATGTGTCCTCTGTATGTGTAGAATCAACATTAACCCTCTTTGGTGAGATACACATACCACCTTGGCTGCATTTTGACAGTTTGAGGCAAATTCACAATAATAGTCTAAAAAGGATTAAAACTGAATGTGTGGGGAAAATATTTTAAAGGATCTGAATGTGACATCTTAATAAGTCATTATAGTGTTTTATAGGTCTTCTTCTCCAGGAGGAAAGTTTTAGATGTGAGGAGAAAAAATAAATAAATTTTACATTATTTTTTTTTTTTTACACTAAAACAATAAGGGACATATTAAAATACAATTATGTCATCTTATCACATCAATGTTGACATATAATGAGAAAAGCTCATTATATGTCACCTTTATAATGATGCCAAGGTGGTCAAACAAGTAGCAGACAGACAGAATGCCAGCAATAGCTACTATCCACCTAAGGCATTTTTAAGCTTTATTACGGATCTGTGTGTAGTAATAGGTTTCAGTTGTATGACCTCAAAGCATCCCTCAGTTTTGGCCAAAATACAAAACTAAAAAAAAATTACTTTTCATCCAAAATGCAGAGTTTTTACCCTGAGGTTGATATTCATATCATCTTAAACCAGAGCTACTCAAGAATTCATCTTCAGTAAAACAATAATCAAGACTCCAATCGTTTCATCACTATGCAGGCACACAGTGTTGGAAATGTACAAGATTGAGACATTTAATTAATGGGAAAGACAGGCTCTTATTTTTATGTCCTCAGTTTTTACTTGCACCCACAGTGGCTTTCACTTCCCGTCACATTCACCCTCCCTGTCATTTTCACACTCTGTTATGCTCTTTTCCATGCTCTCTTTCTATGTCACACATGCTCTCATGCCTTCTTTTCCACACTCTCCTTCTGTCACACATTATTCCTCTCTTTCAAGCAGACACACACACACACACAGGCTTTCTCTTCCACAAGCCCCCTCAGTTGTGAACATGCCGAACAGAACTGGAAGTGTTGCTGAAGCACAGGGTCCCTTGTTGTCTGCTGATTGGCTTTGGAAGTGCTTCTCTGCTTTAACCAACTGGTATTTACAATCCGGGGAGATTTGGCTTTGTTTAGATTAAACACGCAGGATTGCACAAAAACAAACACACTGAGTAAAAAGATTAGCAAGAGGGAAAAAGGCTTCAGGTACGGCTACAGTTGTATGCTGTTTGATGTGAGCAAAATCAGAGTGAAAGTAAAATCTGTCCACAGATGGAGTAAAACAGGACAGGGAAGTTTTCAAAGACGCAGCTTTTTCAGGCCACACCCACAGGTGACATAATATTTTCCATCAGACATAAAAGTCAAAAACAAGTTGTGACGCCTCTGTCTGAGGTCACAACCTGAAAAGCAGGAGGTTAACAAGTTGGACTTGAAACATTTGTTTTCTGGAAACCAAATTTAACATAAATCTCTAGTTTTTGAACCAGGAAGGCTATTTCTTGATTTTTTTTAACAAAACGCTAAGATTTTATATTAATTCTTCAACAATCTAGCCATGACATAACGGCCGTTTCATTCTGAATAATTTGGGGTAAAAAAATAATTATTTAATCTTCTCTTTCAAGCAGTATCCAACTTTACAGTTACATACTCGTTACTTACTGATAAACAAGTGAACCTTTTGATGCTTCATCGTTAAAAAATACTAATATCCATCCTCTCCACCCTTTGGGTTCATTATTCGTGCCATAGAAAAGAATGGTGCTCCTGGATTGGCTGCTTTACAAAAAGCCAGCCAATAGCATACCTGTATTTTCTTTCAAATATTTTATAAGTTGCTCCAAAAAAAAAAAAAAAACTGAACATGTGTCAGTTTTTCAGAAATTTTTTTAGTGCCATATTCAACAGAAAAATCTGCAATTTACAAGGGTTCATCTAATTATTTCCTGGTGAACATGTGAACATACTACGAAAACATAATTTTACAATTAATTAGCATTTTGGATATTAGTAAAGGGTTAGTTGGTTCATGTTAGGTTAACTATTAGTTACTTATGAGCACATAAACCTTGTTAGGAAATCCTTCCCATCATGAGTTAATTCCTGTCTCTTGATATTCTTTTCTGTTTAAAAGCCTCATTATTAGTGATTAATGACGATTCCTTCATTCGTAGTAAGTTAACTACTACCTAATTTTAAGTACAAAATCATGGGAGGAGGTGGTTAATAAATAAATGGCTCTAGATAAACTAAGAACAGGTTTTCAGTTAGGTAACAATAAGATCAGATTAATTATGAAAATGCATATTTCTGTGGAGCACTGTTGCATTCCAACAAGAAGGTTGTGGTTTGAATCTTGGCCTTGGATGGATGTTTCTGTGGCTTTTAGTAGAAAGTGTTCTGTGTTTTGCAATAGTTTTATCTTGTTAAAACTATTGCACTTCCATTTGCAATTATTTTGTGTTTTTTTAGTTTCCTACAGTGAAAGTTCCTCCTTTTCTTAAAGAAGGTCGTAACAACAGATCTTTAAGAGTCCGAAGCCAAAGGACTTATTCAAGAAGCATCAATGCATGACGTATCACTGTGTTTGTGCAGCAGGTTTAACAATGAGAGAAACAGCTATTAAATAGTTATCATTCTGACGTTTGAAATCACCAATAGACTCCAAGGCCAGTGAGGTCCTTTCTTCCACTGCACCACCATTACAGCACTAACTGAACACACTATGGTGATATCAGTCTGCCTGCACTGACACACACTCCACACTGCTATCCTGGAACAATAGTTCTGAACTGAAACTGTAATTGAAATTAATTGAATGTGGAGTGAAAGAAGAAAAGAAAAGTGCAAACAAGATATGATCACAGAGGACGAGAGAAGAAGCCATGTGAGACCTTCAGTCTCTCCATCTTCCTCCCCCTGTGATCCCTCCATCCCTCCCGTCTCGTGCTCCTTCCTGCCTCAGCACCTGACATGTTTAAGCCGCTCGTCTCTTTTACTCCTCGCCCTCGTTTTCTCTTCCTCTCCTCTGTCAGTATTTTCCACATCCTCTGCACCCCCCCACCCTCCTTTTCGTGTTAGCTCACTCATTGCTTCCTGCTGCCACAAATCAAATTATATCGGGGTCGTATCCACGGGCAACCGACTCCCTCCTCCCGTCTGCCCCACTCATTTCCCACCTCATCACACATTGCTACCATCATCTTACCTCTCTCGCCCCCCCACTGTGTCATCTTTATCTTTCTACCCATCTACATATGCCCCCCCTTTCCTCTTCCTTTCTCTCTCTCTCTCGCTCGCTCGCTCTTACACAGAAGGAGTAGATAAATTATGTGGCGAAGCTGGAAACGAAGGAAATTACGGCTCTGCAGGATGACAAGAATGGTTGGTGATGAAGAGACAAGCCGCCGCAAACAACAACTGCTCCCCTAACAAATTATAAGGTCACCCACCAGCATGGAAAACAAACAAAATTAGTCACAACATCCCAGCAAAAGTCCTCGTTTCTCTGTTCACTTCTTCTTCTAGAGGAAAGTGGGCAGGATGGTAGTGACTTTGGCCCTAATCTTCAGTCCTGATGTTCACCACAAAGACTAAACAAGCTGGAGGTAATTGACATTAAGAGCAGAATAGCGAGGTAACCAATAGCAACTGAAGAATAAGACATCAATAGTGAGAAATGAAAGCAGAGAAAGGGAGCTAGAGGTTTGACTTGTGTGTGCGCGCACGTTGGAGTTTGTGTGTCTTGGCGAGGTTTGTGGCTGTGTGGCAGATGGATGAGGAAACCACCACAGACAACCGCAACCTCTTCTCGCTCTTTCCGGCAGCCAAAACCCTGTTTTTTTGTTTGCTCGCTCACAGTTCACAGGATTTGGTCTTAACAGTTTAAATAACCTGATGCGTTTGACCACAGACGGTTTCATTTTCCTAATAAATTTCACTACAGGTTCACAAAATACTAAGATATTGACCTTTTCACAGTAAAGTTCTAGTAAGTCATTTTCTTTTTTGTATTTTAGATTACATTTTAAGATTGTCTTTAAATGATTGCCTGAATGCACAGTAACTTGTATATGAATTCATATACTTAAAAATTTACATTTTACAAATATACATTTTAACATAATTGAACCAAAACCTTTGACTTTGTTTGATAAACACTAAATCAGAACAAGTGGAAAGATAATGGAAAACAAAAAATGGAGTGTATTTGAATCAATAATTTGAGGTTTGTTGTTAACATCTTTGTACATATAAGGATTGTCAAATTTGTCCATTCCTCTTTGCAAAATAACTTCAATTCAGTTAGACTGGAAGGAGAATGTCTGTGTTGGATTTATGTCTGGACTTTGACTGAACCACTCCAACACATGGGTATCCTTAAAACTAAACTATTCTAATGTAGCTTAGGGTTCTTGTCATCCTGGAAAGTGAATGTCAGTTCCATTCAAATCCCCTGCAATTCTTCCAGGCCACATGGATCAGGACCAGATCACCTATGTTGTTGGAAGGAAAGAGTCAAACCATTTACGTCTCACATTTCACTTTAAACTTATGCACTACTTACATCCTTAATACATTAAGGCTTGTGGTTTCTAAGATGACAAATGGTAAGAAAGTTTAAGGACTATAAATATTTTTGGAACGTCCTAACACAGCAGACATTTTAGGACTGTTTATTTATTTTTTTGCTTTTCCTGACTATTAGGCTTCTAAATTGAAATCCACCATCTTATTTACAAGCTAGAAAGGTTAGACGGTCAAATAAACTTATCTGCCATCAACACAGAGAACAAGCAGACATTCCAGTCCGCAACATTTTCGAGCAACTTAATAAGTAGAATGCACGGTAACCTTTGGACCTACAGCCTATTATAGTTGTCATATTACAACAAATAAGCATCTCTTATCCTTAAATTACCCACACATGATTACCATGAGGTCTGGCTGTTCTGCAACCCCATACTAATTGGCACTGTTCTTGCAAGATTGCTTTGACTGAGATGATCTTGCTACATTTGTGTATACATTCACAAGGTATTAAGTTAGTGCCAGAGCTAATCAATCCAATTTCTCTGGATTGAAGATGCATTCTAATTTGTTCTCTTTAGTAAATCTGTCCTAATTTATCCAAAAGATTATCTGTTTTTTTCCATATGAAATATCTCATTGCACACAGATTTAATGTATATTTTGGCATTCTTTATCAGCCTCATGGATAAACATTGTAGAAGATTTTTTTCTCTTAGGTTTTCTTGCTAAAATGTGTCACAATGGAAACTATAAGTCTACTTTTTGATCCGAAATTACATCCAAAAGTCTGAAAAATAAAAATCCATCAGGGGATTTCAACATTACCAGTTCTGTTCTCTGTTCTCGCTTCTGTCTTTGTCATAATAAGAAACGTGGTATTTGAGATGCTGTCATGTTTCCAGCTGGGGCCCACACTCTGAATGCTGTTTATTTTGTGGAGCTTATGGCAGCATCTCCGAATCAACATGTAGGAGGGTGACGGGCTGCATGTTCTCCAAAAAATTCATTTGATTTCCTTTCAGAAGCTGCGCTGTTCATTAGATGAAGCAACACGGAGACAGGATATAAAAATACTCCTTTCTTTAGCAGCTTTACTCTATGTTTCACTTCACCAACTAAATGTCAACGACAGAATAAAATCCTGTTCAGCTGTTTAGGTCACTCTGGGTGAAAAACATCAGATAAACAGAAATAAAGCTGTGAAATGCAAGTATGGTTTTGGCTCAGTTCAGCCTTATTTTCTGCTCTTTATTGCCACGATCATACATTACCACACAGGGCATGCAATTACTGACAAACAAGTCACTATGTGATACAAATGCAAACTTTATTACCCATTTCTTTCACAGACGAGAAACAAACCAACATCCTTCAAGAGAAATTGGTTACAGAAGCTCTTTTCCCTCTATTTTTTAGAAATATTAACTTGATTCATATTCTAAACCTTTAAAATCTAAATGTTTCTACTCTCTCTTTCTTCATTTTTTATTCATTCTCTTCCTCTCTCTCTGGTTTCGAAGGTGGGCACGTCAAATCCATTACTCAATCTGTTCAATGGAGCAAAGCCCATTTACCAGTTGACTCATTTTAGATGGATCATTTACCCTTTCATCTTCTCTGACAATGCCACTGATGTAGCAAGGCACTGGGGCAATTTTATGCTTTTTGATGATTTCTGTTGTTTTTGGTGGGTGCAAGAAGAGGTGAAGAGGTAGGCTGCTGCATTAAAAGGTGTATTCAAAGAGTCCTACAAAACATGTCTGCAGAGTCTTATGACCCACTGTCATCTGTGATGCCACAGTGCAGTTTAGAAAGCTGAGGTTCAGAGGAGGTAATGTGATCTGCTCTGTGTTAGATTTATCTGAAAGTGATCCGCTGGTTACTGGATGCAGCCGATCGATATGAACACCAACCAGTTTCCAGGCATCAGCCTGTAGATTACAACATCTATAGTAAATCATGCCATAAGCTCTGAAACCAGTGCAATTACAGTTCTGTAATTTCTGGACTAGAAGTCCGTTTTTCTCACTGTCTGGATGGTCCAGTGACTTATGACTTCATGATGTATTTTTTAACTGATACGTTAAATATTAATTCATACTGACACACATGAATCAAGGATGCAAATATTACTGTCTGCAGATGCGAGATAAGTTTAATGCAACCTAGTTGCTTAATAATGTGCTGCAAGGCTTGTGTACGGTGCAGGTAGGTTTCCACATCCTGGTTGTTGCCAAAGAGGCGAACATATGACTTTACATGGGGGGCTTTTTTGCCATAATCGCTTCTCTACTACCCTTCTCTATTACCACTCTGCTGAACACTTCACCGTCTGCAGTATTAAAATCAGATGAAATAGCACAGATCGCCAGAACACCGGCGGAGTCGAGCGTTCCTGACTCCCCCTGGTTTAGCGCACGGACATCAGTGTGTCAGAAACTGCTACCAGACTTCCATGCCAAAGTAAACAGTTTCCATCAGTTTGCTTAAAAAAATAAATAAATAAAAAAAATACAGGCAACTGAACACAACGTGTCAACGGAACCTTTCACTAATATGGACTAGATCCCCCTCACAGCAATTTTTAAATAAATCCGACTTATACTCTGGAGTGATTTTTAGTCTGGAAACTACAGTACTTTGTGTGTTTTTATGCCCTGCATTGGGTAGGGTTTGTATGTAGCTTTGAAAAGCATTGAAACATATTATTACACACCGACTTCCAGAAATGTAGCCACAATTAAACCCCAGACTATTCATAATCCTGGCAGATTTGGGCTCAACCTTTATGTTTTACCAACTTATTTCTTCTGAATCTAAGTACAGTGGAGCCCAACCAATTTCCGCTTCAGGATTTGCAGATTTTCCTTCTACTTTACAGCTAGGCACTACTTCGTGTTGTTCTGACATTTAAAATGTCAATAAATGTTTCTGGCCATATCAAATGACTAAAAAAATTAAAGTGTGTGAATAAATTTACAAGGCACCATATGTGTTAATTTAGGAGTGGTTTCAAACTTTTTAAATTGCAAACAGATTAACTGGAATAAGATTAAAGGGAGCAAGATAATTACATCAACTACATTTTCTTAAATAAAGAAAATGAACTTCAGTTGTGTGTGTTTAGCTGCAGTGAGCAGTACATGGATCCATCTGCCACATGACTTTTCTCCAGCAAGGCTTGATTTTTTTTTTTTCCTCATCCATAAACACCCATAAAGAACAATTTGGTGTTAATGGTTTCTCTAATGGCTGGATTACAGGACTGAAAGACAAACTGCATTGCATCTTGTCTTGACTGCATCAGTTTGGTTAGAATTTGAACACCGTCTCATTTCATCATCACTAACCTGTCTGTTGCGTTCATCAGTGATCCTCTGAATCTGGATCTTTTTCCTCCCCATGGTTCTGGCGTTGCGATGGGAGGAGGAGGGAGGATATGGAAATGAGTGAGGTCACAGATGGCTGTAGATGTAGTTCTTCCTCTGTAGAAGCTTACTTGCTTTCAGTTTGACCTTTTTGTTAACCCTGACTCTGTCTAAAGCACCTGAGCAGAGAGGCTTTTCAGTTCAGACTGAAAAAAAAACCCCAGAAAAACAAAAAAAAGAGGGACAAGGAGGAGAGGAAGATGGGGTTCTATGCATCCAACACCGTCCTCAGATCATGGTCCTGTTTCTGCGGGCAGGTCATGAACACTCCGCTGGGATCTTCTGCCCTCCCCTTCACCTCAGCTGGGCAGCTCCTGGAAAACAACATAAAGGCATTCATCAGACTGAGGGAGGGAGACGCAGAAGGGCAGATAGAGGCTGTGTTTGTAGATAGTGACCCAATTCGGCTACTACAAGCCCTCACTCTGCCTTAACGCAACATATAATAAATGACGCAACAACACATTTGAGAAAACATCAGATCAGAGGAAGATTTGGTTGAATTGGAGGGTAGACTGGGGTGGATCTGTTGTGGTGCTTCATGCAGAGCACGAAGTGCTTGGGGGGTCTGTGAGGAGGGAGGCTGTGCTGTGTCAGCTTCATTAGAGGCATCACCGCCACATCACTGATCGGCTGGTCGCCCACGGCTACCGGCTGCCCAGCCTGGGTCGCCTGACACGCCAAATGTGATTCCCCGATGAGAGCCACAACAAAAGAGTCTGTGGATGCTGCACATTTCCCGTTTCTTAAACACAGTCTTGTTGGATCATAATTTCTCTACAGGAAACAGTTTAACGCTCTGCATCAGGATGGCTGCAAATCCTGAATGGATGGAGGTTCTTCTCCTCTCCGATACACTTTTTTTCTGAAAAATCACCCTGACATGTAGCTAAATATTTGAGAAAACTGAAACATTTTAATATGTTTTGGCATTTAATCCACACAAAAACTCATTTTGAATCACTAAAAATTATTATTTCTAAAAACTCCAACCAAAGCGGAAATTTTAAAAAATTTCATAAAACAAAATAACTCAGTATTAGTGTTTGTGTGTGTGCATTGGAAAACAAAGATATAAAGTCCCTCGCATTATAGTCTGCGACAAATAATGCATCCACATCCTTGATTTTGACATGATTCCCAATGGATAATGCCTTGTTTTAATAATTTTATACTCTAATATGCTATTTAAAAGTAGTTCAACCTATATCTGTCCACTCAAATCAACCTTCTGTTCCCGTGTTTAATTCCTAACAGGAAGTCATGGTTGTTTTGAAGCAATGTGATTGGTTTTAACTTTACGCTACGCTGCCCCCTGTGGGTTTGGCATGTTTAAAATAAATGTCAGGAGCATTTTTCAGCGGGTTCATGTGAAAGAAAACTTTTCTAAAACTGATCCAGTGTGTTCGATATACAACCATCTCTGCCAGTTATTGTTACAAAAATAAATAAGGCCTCAGAGCTGATAAAATGAAAGTCTGCAAAGTAAAATGAGTGGGCATTTTTCCAACCATGCGTTTGACGATTCATAAATATGTCGACCAATGAAACAGCATTATGCTTTATTAACTAAAATGAACACTGACCTAATTCCAGAGAAAAAAAATCTGTCTAATCTATGCAACCATCTAAATAACCATGAAATATGGTTGAGATGTACCATGATGGCAGATTGGAAATGGAGCGCATTATAAATTCTAATTATCAGAAGCATAAAGCAATGAAAAAGCCCTAAGTGTTTATGAGAATTCATGCCCGCTCTTGAATGAATGAGACAGCGAAGACCCACAAATGGCAACAGAGGCATAGTCTGTTTCAGGCCCAGTTACTACTATTTGTAGTTCAGATTTAAATTTAGCAATCTATATATGCATACAGACTGTTTATACACGCTATCTCACACACACACACACACAGCCAAGCGGCAGCATGGCACAGCTGAAGCCTCTGGAAAGCAGCGAGCACAGACACAACAGCGGCTCCTCGGCGTTGTTTGCTCTGCCTCTACCTGGGGGAGCTGCAGCAGAAGAACGCCCTCTATTTACATCCATTCTCCTGAAACAAAGAACTCGAAACTGTCTGTCATGAGACTGACATTCCTTTTGTGAAGCTGTGGGTGCCGCGCTGCGTGCTCATTTAGAGAGAAGGCAATCGGCTTGGCTTAGATAAGATGTTTATGAATTATGCACTGGTGGTAAAGAGTGGAGGGAGGCAGGAAGAAGGTGTTATGAATGTTATGATTGCTGTATCAGACAAACTTCGAAGGAGAACTGAAGGAACATCTACAGTGAGCTGCAGGAGATGAATATTTTACCTTTCTGTTCATCTTGTGCCTTTTCATTGGCTCAGTCTTGGAAGAGCTCAGCTAAGGTTAATGAATTCTATCTGGATCTCCTCGTTAGTGTCCCTCCAGAAAGAACAAACGTTTCTAACATGTGGGTCATCCATTTTATTTCATTCAGCGTCAAATGAAAGGGGGGTAAAAATGGACATATTCGAGGAAAATAGTAACAAGGTGAGTTCAGAGCCTCTCGCGGCGCTTGTTAGCGGCCGTGCGGGTGAGGGACTCGCTCCGTTTGCCGTGAAGTTCAAAGGCAGCAAACTGAGGGATTTGTCTTCAGGCGGCGGGCCGATCACACATGAAAAGGCTGCTTTATCTGCCTGGGGTGGTCAAGTTTCGACCTTTTACCCTTCACGCCGCTGCTGCTTTTCGCTTCCCATGTCTGATGTCAGGCAGAGTCTTTGCTCTCGCATGGGAAGCAGAGAGCCTGGAGTGTGTCTGCTGCCTCGCTGCAGGAACAGCAGAAAGGCTTTGGACAGGGAAAAGATAAATGCTGATAATTAGGAGCCTACAATGGGCCTAGATTAGAACCCTGGGGAACACCCAAATCTGTTACAGCTTTGGTTCTCAAACACTGGAGGTGTTTAGCTTAATTCTCACATGATGTTTTGGTATCAGCTACTTATGAGGTAAATATGAAGTAGACTAGATATTCTGTAAAGATAATCAGTCTATACAGTCAAACAATGAGAAGTTACAGAAAACTGTTCTTTTCCTGTCACTGAAAAGGAAAATTAAGTGGGGAAAAATTCAAGAGACAAACTCTTGCTGGAGACGGAGAACTGAGATGTGGCTCGAACAATTTCCTGTCTTCCATTTAATTCTGAAAATAAAAATTGGATGTGGACAAAAAGTCAAATCTAACCTGCGCTTGTTGTAATTCTATAAATTCTACTAAAATTGCAATTCAATTAAAAAGAAAAAAAAATAGTAATCCCAGAGGGACATTAACTGTAATTTAAATGTTTTCAAACAGTGTTTGTACAGTCATATTGATAAAATTAGACTATGTGTTCCGATCAAGCTCATTTGTCAGATTAGAAGTACCTTTTGAAATTCGACAACCTCTAAGTAGATATTAAAAATACTTTTAATTAGAGCTATATTTTTGTATTAGAAATGTTTTCTATTGATTTCATGAGCTGTAAGTGGAAAATCATCATAATTAACAGAAATAAAGGCTTTCAAACATACATGTATGTATTTAATCTATATAATGCGTTTTATTTACTGACAGTTACTGAAAGTTCCTGACATAAATAGACTTTTCACTAATATTCTAATTCATTGAATGGGTCTGTAGATGATGATGACTGTGGAGACAAAGAATCTCATGTAGCGGACTGTATTACAGCGGCTCTACCGAAGCCTCTGAGTTAAGACAATGTTGTGATACAGCATTCTATCAAAAAGTGCAATGAAGGAAAATAATATAATTTTAAACATTTGTATACAATGCAATAACATGCTTCAATCCATGCAGTTCTGCATCTGAAAGGTTCCCAGTTCAACCAGTCTTCTCCAACTGAAAGCAAATCCGTTGTGGCGATAGGCCGATCAGGGGTTAAGTGATTTGCCAAAGGGCACGTCAGCCAGATTTTTCCCAACCAGTCACCGTTTTGTGAACTAGTGACCTTCCCTTTGACAACCTGCCTGGATGTCCTGCAGGCTGAAGCTGCCCTCGATATTACCGATAAATCGCCTCAGATGTTTCTGCTGAGGGCTGAATGTGTCAGGAGCTGCAGAGAAGGAGCACAGAGCTGTGATTGAGTCATGACACACACACACACACACACACACACATAAACTAAACCACTAAATACAGCAGGGGAGAACAGGGTGTTTAGGCTAGACGCGCTCTGCGTCAGTGCAGCATTCTGTTGGCCTGCACAGAAGGGCAAGATGTGATGTAATCAGCTGACGATGAAGCTCTGTGCGTAAGCCCTCAAGGACATAAAATGGTAACATACTGAAGAAAGTAATGAGGGATAACTAGAGAAGAGTAACATTTTTAACTAAAAATGTTTTTAACTCACTCTGGTTTTGCTTTGTGAAGGACTTTCTCAGTCTACCACTGGAAACACCTCATAGTTACTTTGTATTTTTAAAAGTATATCAAAGTAACTTTACCAAAACTGTTTGCATTTAATGTTCTCTGAACTGCTTTATTCCTGAAGTATATGATTTTTAGAAAAAGAGAGTTTATTATTTTATTTATTTTTTTGTCAATTTGGTAATGTCATCATGTGTGATGCACTTACCAAACCTACCGCAACCCTTCTGAATAGTGATTGGTAATCAATAAATGCATCAATAACTAAAAGAACTCTCTTTCTAGGCCAAAAGTGCATCAACATATCATTTTTTTGAAAGCACTTTGATGCACAAGTGTGGCAAAGCTTTAATAATCTTGTAATCTCTTAATTTTCTGGTGGATTTAAAACTACCAACTCTATCAAGGAACCACAATGCTCAGTGCTTCTTCGACTCAACTGCTGAGTCAAAAAACGTTTCTCCAAAGTAGTTTGAATGTGCCAAAGTCCTTAAGAGCTACATTTAGAATTGGTCTGCATTGAGAAAAAACATAAATTGGTAGTGACTGATAAAAGTCAGACTAAGCTATTAAAAAGTTGTGTTATTGGTGTTTCCATTTAATAACTGGTTAAAATTGGATCGCTCAGTAATGTGGTTAATCCTGACCCTGCTATCTGTCCTGTTATGTGTGTGTATGTGTTTAGGTGTATATGGAGCTTCCTGGATGCCCAGACTGTGTTAAGTGTTACTGGAGCAGCCTGGAGCACAGAGATAACAGCGGCCTGGTATTTGAGGGGAAGAAAGGTGCTGGCGAAGGCAGCGCTGCCACAACAGGGGACCAGTGAGAAGGAAATCTCATGTTTTCTTTAAGCTCAGCAGTGATAACTAACATCTGCCCACAACTGACACCACCTTTAATGCACACTGCATGGTACCCGATCCCAGATTCAATAAATAAAATCAATCTAGAGATCATAAGATAAATAAAGAGCTAATTTAAGCTTAAAAAACTCAAAGTTAAACTCTCAGTTAATATGTTAGTAGATTGAAATGAGTGGAATATTCACATATAATGAATTTAATGCACTGAAAAATGTACCAGTCCAAGACAATTAAGGGTAAAATGGCCACTTGATTGGTGTTTCACTCTTATGTTGATCCAAAATCAAATTGCTTAAGTTTCATTTATCATAACATGTAACAACTTTAGTGTCTTAAAACTTCTTATCTAGGCATCACACAGAATGTAAACTGATACACAGCTGCCATATGTCTGAAATGAGTTAAAAACTCCCATCTTCACAAAGCTGCTTATTGTGTCACTTGAAACTGTTTATTGAAGTGGACATGTTTTTTGAGAATATTTTGAAGCCTCATTTCAAGTCAAAGTAATAAAATGTTCCCAATCAATGCATTTATTGAATAGTACAAGTTATTTCCAAGATAATGCTCAATAAACTTGCAAAATTTAACGTAGTGTATTTTCCTAAAGGTCAACTGTTTCTGTAAGAGAAACAGCATCAATCTAAAGTGCAATACACTTCATATGAAGTGCAATACACTTCATATAAAACTAAGCTTTTCTAAGCTTGGTTTTCTGAAACCAAGCTTAGAAAAGTGTCCAATTAATGAACTTTGGAATAATTGATTGCACAGAATTAGATATAAAGAAATTATGTAAGCTAAATGTCCATATCAAATGTCAGGCCTTGCTGGAAAAATATTACAGTAGCAATCTGCAACTAGAGTTCAGGGATTCATATTTCAAGAAGAGGGCAGATTGTCTGGATGAAGCAGCTGAAGCCATGACCTCTGCAGCAGAGAGTGAAAATGACTGATCTCTACCTCAGACTAGTCTGGGGTTGGGAGAATCAATACTTCACCAATAATAACTTATAACTCAGTGTTCAATCAAACAGGTCTGACAGGATGGAGAAAACATAAGACAAATAATGCAATCACAAGCCCCCAGCGACTTCACATGAAATGAAATGAGCAGGAATACAAGGTTATAATATTATTAGTTATGCTGAATATATAATTTTTTCTTTAAAAACCTGCAAAAAGCATATTAGGTAATTATCTTTTCAAAAGATGAAGAAACAGAAAGACGCGTGAATGGATTTGTTGCTGACTGAGTCACAGTCCATGAGGTTGAGCTTAAAGTGCAGGGCTATACCATGTAGCAGGCATGCTGAAAACCCTCATTTGACCCACTGAGGCTCAGTTTGTGGCCCAACCTTGAGGGTGTTCTGCCAGCGCCAGCTGTGTGATATTTACAGCCTGTTGCCTCATGTTCCCGGACGGTCGCTGGACACAGTTCACACCACGCTTGAGCTTTAGGTCACCAAGTAGGCATGTTTGCAATAACAACAAAACCCTATGGTTGAGTCGGTGGTAGGAGCTCCAGCAGGTGGAGTGAAGGCAAGGCATTGTGGAAAAACCACAGAGGGAGAGAAGCTGCTGGCCTGACATCTGAGGCCTGGCTAAGGATTGTGATTATGCTCGTACATTTATGCTGCCAACCCTGGCAGTGGAATATGATCTCTCATTCCCTCTCTTCCTTCTAACCAATCATGGGTAGGACTTTGGAGAGGTGGGCTGGTGCAGTGCAAGGGCAGCACTTCAGAGGTGGCGGTGATGGTGGTTTGGGTGAAGGGTTGAGATGGGATGGGATGGGAGGGGCAGTAAGGAGATCTGTGCCTTTCGGCTGGCGCTGCTGGGCCCAATATCAATACTTCAGCTCTCCCCACCCCCAGCACATATGCAAACATCTGCAAGTAAATGCAAGAAAAACCTACAAACCTACCCTCACACACTGAAAACACAGGGTGCCCTTACTGTCACTGATCTGCTGTTTGTTTTCATAGCCTCTGGCAAGAATGCAACAGAAACACCTGATAATACCTCATGCATTTGACTGCAGACAAAGGTTTATTTTGTCCAGAGACTTGAAAAACATGTATAAGACATTGGTTCACAGGCCAGATCATACTTTCTCAGTCGTTACCTGTGATTATTTACTTTTTTTTATTTTTTGGCCTCAGAGACTTTGTCACTTCTCCAGTCGTGGTGTAACCTGACAGGTCAAACCGCATAGTCAACCCAGGTAAAGGTGAAAACAACAAAACATACTCAACCTCACACCTTTCCCTGAAACGTGAGCTGATTTGAGGAGAAAGTGGAACAATAGAGGGGGATAACAAAGAGCAACACAAGCAAACATGCTGTAATTTAGAGTAAACAGAGGTAAAGTATGTAGATTTATTGCTTAAAGTGACCTCATTTAAAGCCAAGGATATTTAAGTACCGGCAATACAAAATTCTAAAAACAACACAAATGTCTGAAGTACCTCCTAAATGAAATGTTTGAATTGCACCTGTAGTTGATTTCATTTGGGGAATTCATCAGTTGGCCAGTTTTGGTCTTAAGCGCCAGCAGAATCAGATAAAGATGTGCAAACTGGGAATTAGGGTTAATTTTTAAAATATTATTTAAAAAAGAAGTTCTCACATTTAATGGACTGTGTCAAAGTTCCAAGGTCAAATGTCTGGAACAAGTTTGACTTAAATCCATTTTCGCAAATTTGAAAAGAACTTTCAAGCAATAGAAATATTACTTTAGACCTACAGTTTACTTTATTTTAACAGCCCAGATCATATTTTAACGACACAAACATTTCCTAACTAATGCTTCAAAGCCAGATGTTCTGGATGCACATATACATGCATGTGTCTGAGAATCCTGACTAAATGCATAATAAATCAAAGTAAAAAAAAAATCTTAAGATCTTTTTTTTACTTTGAACAATAAATCAAAAAACGCTTCTGACATGAAAATAAAATGGAAGTTATATTTCAAACTTAATATTTGGGTCATTATTGCTCCATGTGATCTGTCTCTTAAGGACAAACACCTTCTCAGTTTTTCTCAACTACAACTTTTTCCATTACCTATGAATCTCAAGCACCACAAAAACAGTCTAGTGACAAACAGAAATGCAGTGAATACAAAAGATCAATGACATCAATAGTGACACTTTATGAAAAAGGGAACACCCGTACAAAGGTATGCCATTACCGGCTGAACGTGCTCTCATGTTGGACGCCTTCTACAAAAGCCAGACAGGCAAGACCAGGACTAGCCAATGACGCCTTTAAAAATAGCTTTTTTATCTAGAGTACTATCGGGTTTATTTTCATGTATGCAGGTGAGTGGGAGGAGGAATGCTGACGTTTTGGCCAGAACAGCAGTACCTGCATATTTGTTGTGTTTGCCACAAATGTTTCCTGAACTTTATCCGTCATTAGTTGTGAAATTCAGGCTGTGCAAGTATGTTGGGAGCTGCTCTGGTGCATACACAAACATCTTCTGACATACTAATGTTCTCTGATGGGGGGTGGGTTAAGACAGAAACAACAACCAAAAAAATAGATCTTAATCATGATATGTGCTTTTTGAATTTTAAGGTATGCCATCTTTCAGCAAAGAGGAATCCTTTAATCTGGCCACAAGAGAACCATCCAGGGTGGCTTTGTTGTCAAGACACGCTTCAAAACAACTGTCTAGCAGCTGCTTGGAGACCCACAAGTCTGTCCACACAGAGTAGTTTAAAAACATACAGGAAATAAGGCAGCTCAAGAATACATGATAGAAAAGAAAAGCTAATCCCTTATGTTATGCCAGCATTAATTCAAATCTCACCTTTCAAAGCATAAATGGAGAACACAATACTGTGATTTCTTCAGCTTTTGCTTCTTTTTCACACTTAAATACTTCAGATCTTCAAACTAACTTTAATAAAGAAAAATAAGTAAAACATTATAATTGCAAGGGGTGATTTTATTTGTTAAGCATCCTTGTCCACACCCCACCCCTTCATGTTAAATATTTTATTAAAGATTAACAAGATTAAAAAGTTGAGTTCAATTTCACTAATCTTTCCCAACAGTGATTACTAAAACAGAAAGTATGGCAAAAGACCTACAAAAGGAACACATCCTAGCCTGATCTGAATAGAATTTGGAAGAGAAACAGTCTGGAAAGCCCCATAAAGCCATGTCTGTGTCTACAAAACTCCATGGATGCACAGTGAGAGGTCTGCCAAGTCCACCAAGATTGATCCAAGACCACATTGATTACTCATCCTGCAGGTCACAAAAGAATCCAGAACATCTAAGACACTGCAAGTCTCACTTGCTGTAGTTAAGGTCAAAGCTACTAGTGATCCATAAGAACCCAAAGGATTCCCTCACATTCCCAAAAATAACATCTTGATCTACCTTCCAAGTAGAATATTTGGAAGGTGTGGCTTGTCACACTGAGTGTAAAACTACCTCAGCATTTCTAGTTGCCAAACCTGAAGAAGAACGTTTGTGACCTTAAGCTCTAGCTCACTTGGTTTATTTGGCACCACGACTGGAAAACACCAACAAGTCCAATCTGTAGATGGCTCCAGGAAAAATACAAACTATGGTTTCAAATTTGCCTTAAATCAAACAGAGATGCTATCATGATCTTAAACAGGCAGTTCATGCTTGAAAAGATTTGAATGTGCTGAAGTAAAACAATTCCGGAAGGAAAAGTTGGCTAAAATTCTTCCACAGCCAGAGGAAAGACTCATTTCCAGTTATTGTAAATTCTTAATGACAACTGTTGCCACCAAGGGTGGCACAACCGGTTATTAGGTAGAGGGTGTAACTACTTCTTCATGTAGGCCAGGTTGGTTTAGCCTATTGATTCTTGTAAGTGGAATATTTTAAAAACACCATTTTGTATTTAGTCAGGTCATCTCTGTCTAATATTCTAATTCATCTGATAAAGTGAAACATTTAATGAAAATATTTAATAGTCCTGTACAGTTTAATAAATTGTTAACCTGGCATGCAAAGATAAATAACAACCAACAGAGTTCTGAAGACATATTTCTTTGATAGTGTCAAAGTATAAACAGCTTTCATCTATTCAAGTGGCATTAGCATTCAACCACAGACAACACATATGTCTATTTATTTCAGGTCAAAAAAGGAACAGGTGAGACATTGCAAGCCACACAGAAACTCAAGCATTCACCGATAAATCACAAGAGGTTGTGATCTCTGCTGCTGATTCTCCCCCAGTAGATTTGAGGCCAGAGTTGGTGTCAGCTCGGCGGCTGACAATGTTCAACAGACCACACAGTTAGTCACCTCGAACTCCATACTATCTGCCTCATAAAGTCCTCAAGGGCGCCAGCAGCCCACCACCCCACTGACGCCCCCGAGGGACTGATAAGCAAAGGCAGAACTTGACATGATTCTAAGAGTCTCTAAGAACTTCAAAACAACTGAAAAAGAGCAGAGAGTGCACCAGCCCTGCCATGGATTGTAAACTTTTATTTTAGAGAACAGTTTTGTTTACATGGATTTAGGTGAGGCACGGTTTATCTCAGTTCAAAACAACAAGGTGAAACCCATATGCTGAGAGTTTGTCTTACCGTCAAAGAATGGTCCAGCTGGAACAAAACAGAAACACGGGTCGTCCAATTTCAGGATAGAGGATAGTTTTTTTTCTAACGGTCCAAATATAAAAAAAAATCAAAGATCACAGAACCACTGTCCCAAATAGAAAAAGATAAATAAAAAAAAAACAGTCCAAGTCAGAGCAGCACATGTGCTACTCTCCCACCAACTGCTGAGGTGACAACTGCTGGAGAAACGCCTCACTCTGGATGGCCCAAATTACTCCTCTTACCGGACACCCCACGCCACCATCAAAACTCCATCCTCTGCCGTTCCTGCTTCTTGTTAGCCCCCCTTCTTCTTGGCCACCACCCATCACAGTCACAGTACATTAATCTCCTCCCGTCTCACCGGTAAACCCCTCCCAGGCCGCCCTCTGTCCTAATATGCCTTCAGCAACTGCCACCAATTCATCAGTGTCCATGAAGGCAAACAAGGAACCAGTTGATACGGTCTTTAAAAAAATGATTCAGCCAATTTACTTAGAAGCTTGTATTTGTTAGTTCTGCATTTAACAATTGGTCAAAATATATCAATTATCATTAAGACACTTTAGTCATATTTCATTTCAGAAGTCTCAAATTAGTAGAACTATGACACAGTAACTTGCTTAAATGGTTTATGTATTTTTAAGTTCTAGAGCAAAAAAAATGTTATTTTTTTCTATTTCTTTGTGTTTTGGGAAGATGACTGGATAGGAATAGGAACTTTCTGTGTACACAGGAGCATGTGTGTGGCCTGAGAGTGACGGGAACAACTACAGGCACCCAGCTCAGTGTGTCAGATCCTCATCTGCACACCAATCTATCCCTTACGTACATGTGTGAGAGTACATCTTCCATTTGGATCATGAGCTGCTGGCAGCAGGATGGCAGCTGCCTACATAACTTTTGTTCCATTGGACCTTTAAAGGCCAGCCCCCCCTTCGCTTTAACCTGACCCCCTAAAATTTACACACACACAACCACGCACACGCACACACAAGGCTTGCATGCTCAGCTGTCGGAGAGTTCAACATGCTGGTAAGGTCTTGTGCTGCTCAGCTAGAACTTTCAACATCCGAATTTCAAAACGACTCCACTTACTTAACCCACTGGAGGCATTTGTCATCTGACGAACAGTCCAAAGCTGCGGAAATCAAGAGTCCCTGTGATGGATCAGAACTCGAATCGATACTGGCAGATGACTACAAGCAGGACTGTAAAAGGAGAGAGTGGCCCTCTGCAACCACTTGCGACAGAGAAGGAACTTCCCAAGCAATGAATCTCAGCCCGAGCCCTTTCCTGACCTTGAAGTCTCTAAGGGGGCCTGAAGGGTGTGGGAAATGGAAGGCCAGGAGTCTGCTAAACAGTTGTGCCTCAGAGTTTCCACTCAACACAGCGAATGAACGTAGGGATGCAGGCACGTAATTGCCAAGCCTAATGCAGGGGATGAAAATTCCAGAGACAAACATCATCTGGAAGCAGAAACTTATATGGAGAAATGCAAGTGAAAGATGCGGGTGTTTAAAACCTGCCGACGAATGGGAAAAAATATACATTTCGTCAAAACTCAGCAATCAGAATGTTAGAACTCTCAAGACAAAATTGCTCCCACAATAAACAAGAGCTCTTAAATGGCCTTATCTCTATGCCCGTTCTCAAGGTTTTCCCCCTGCTTGCCATCCACATTTGTCATCAGTGTGCACGACTGCCGGGGGCCCACCGTGTTCAACACACGGTCTTGGACCAAAGCCTGAAATGGGGATCTATGAGGCTACCTCCGCTCATCTTGGCAGAAACAAAAGCATTCGCCAAGACTGTGTGGTGCTGGCTACGTGTGGTGGGGATCCGGCTCAGAGGAGAGGTGGGGGAGGCACAAACACTGAGCAAGGAATATCTTTTCTTCTACAGAGCAGTGAGGAGAAGCTGCTCCTTTGCCCACAGGCAAGTGTATTTATGTTGAAAGGAAATAGAAGAGTGCATAAGCTTCAGCTCTTGCGATGATAAGCATCCATTTGTGTTGGTGTAAATCCTCGACAACAGTTGTGGAAAAAAGGCAATAAGATTATATTTTTTCAACAGTTTCACATCGAAGGTGTCCCACCTAAGTGATGACATCGAAGGTGTCCCACCTAACAAGCAAACTCAAGAGTGCTTGTTTAAGACAAGCTTATTTGGTAGTTTGTCTTTGTGCATAATGACTAATAGGTTAGAGAATAAACATGATATGCTTTCAAAAGTCTGACAGTGAATACCCTGATTATGCAAATCTGTTTCCCTCCAGAGGATGGGGTAAATTAAAAAAATGACAAAGCTTTTCTCTGGTGTAGCACCACAGAGAGTGTTCCTCTTGTGTGTGACCTACATTATTGAGGAATTCTCCACGTTTTAGTCACCCTCTTGACAAGTCTCTCAGCATAACAAAGCTAAATAGATGAATATTTCAAAGAAAAAATACACTTCTAATACGGCAGGAGTGCTTAGTTATCCAACAGCAGCTTAAAAAAACATTTCATTGATTTACTTAGTGTTCATAAAGTCTTAGCAAATCAACAGATTTGGCAGCCCATTTTTATCCAGTATATTTAACTGAACAGCTCTGTGGCAGACAGTGAATACGCAGCATCACAACTGGTTTTCTTTTTTTTCTGTAATTTATTGTAATAAATTTGAGACAAAAACATGAAGGAAAGCATGTTTCCTAACTGTGAAATCTTTGACTTCACTAAAAGCCATGAAGAAAACATAATAGATGGCCTAAGTCACTGGCAGCTTTTAAAAAGGTCAACATCTTTAAAAGATCTGTTGTATGTAAGAAACAAACTTGAGAAGACCACAGTTGGTTCCACCCGACCGTTTGGGTCACGCTTTGAGTTTCCATTCATCATCATGTCCTCAGGGCCCATTAGTGAAGACGGGGTCCTTTTGTTTGCTGCAGCCACAGTTTTGAGATTTAGCTGATATAACAAACATGGTCTTGAACTTAACTCCCAGAATGTTCGCATTGCAGTCTAAATATACAGCTGTGAGTCGGTCATAGCAAATCATTAGCTGTAAACCATTTTCTCAAATCAATTCTTCTGTTTCTGAAAAGTCTGCACACAAAAAGAAGGTTTTAGTGTTTATAGGTTCAACAAGTTGTTGGAAACGCTTCACAGACTTTTTGGTTCATATCAACAAGATGGCATTCATGCAGTTACTGCAGATTTTTAGCTGGAAATGCATGATGTGAATCTCCCATTCAGCCCCATCTCAAATGATGCTCAATTAAAATAATATCTGGTGACTATGGAGGCCACTGGAGTACGGTACAATCCTTGTCATGCTCAAGAAAAAAGCTTGGTATAATTTGAGCTTTGTGACATGGTGCATTATCCTGATGAAAGGACAATGAATAAACAGATGGACTTGGCTGGCAATTACACTCAGGTAGGCAGTGTTGTTAAATGATGCTCGGCTACTAAAGGACCTGAACTGTGCCAAGAAAATGTACCCCACACCATTACACCACCCTGTTACAATTTGAACAACTGTAACAGAGTAGAAAGATTCTAATGATTATATGGGTTTTTTTTCTTCTAATTTTTCAATTGTAGCCTCAGTTTGCTTTTTTTGAGTGACACCCAGTGTCACATCTAATGCTCAAATTCTCAAAGGTTTGACACGTGTGATGAGAGGTATAATTCTGCATCTTTTGGGTGTAATGAGTTTTTGTTAGAATTGCTGTTTCCTTTTTTACTTCTCAAACAGTCTGACCATTCTCCTCTGTCCAATGGGTATTTTGTCATTTTCTGGAGAACTCAGAGAAGGTGCAATGGAAAAATCCCACATCAAATCCCTTTAATACTGAAATATTCACATTAGAAATCAATTAAATCCCTATTTTTAACCCTCTTCTGAAGCTCATTTAGAACAAAGCAAGTGATCTTTACCACATCTAGTAAAAGGTAAATGCATTGAGTTTTTGCCATGTGATTAACTGATTCACTATTTGTATCATTAAGCATTTGAAGATATGGGTCTCATAACATGGCCAGTGGGTGTGTATTGTGAGCATGATTTGAGAATAATTACTTGTATTTTTACATTGGCCTCTCTTGCCCTAGAATGTAAATTTAGTTTTGGTTTCATCCACCACATGGCAATGTTTTTTGGGGTTCAAGATTAAGATAATCGTGACCTTTAGTGATATAAGATAATAGATAGACAGGGGGGAGGAGAAGCGATATGATTGGCTGCTAAGGCTGCAGCAAATGTAGTGAACTAACTGACAGAGGATGCACAGAACGTAGTGTGTTTGGAGATGGAGGTTCAGCAGTAAAGCCACTAGCAAGATCCAGCTAAAAAAAAGATCTGAAGAAAACAAGACCACTTCCTTTTTTCTGCTAAGGTTTGCAAATTGAACAAGAGGACTGATTATTTATAGATTCAAGTGCATTTAAAGACTCCCGATAACTTGTTTTTGACCGGAAGTGTCTCTGAATCCAGGTTGGCATACTAGCAATGCTAGCAGCTAGCTTTAATCAACATAAAAAGCAGTCAACCTGATGCCGCAGCATATAACTGTGCTAAAAGGTGAAGCAATAATGTAAGTAGTGACTAGTAAAGCCACCCAGTCACCAGTAAAAGTTGTTTTCCATGGTAAGTGAACGGTGACCAGAACAGAGAAGAGCTGCTGATAAAGGAGTCATATTCACTTTTTAGACAGACAGCCCCTGCTGGTTGGACATGACAGGTGGGCTTCCCTCCAAAACAGTGTTTGATCTCCTAATATGTGAAAGGGACGCTAATTATCAACATCCTCCACACAAGAGAGAAACAGTTTTGCATTATTGTGTATTTTTGATAGATGGAAGATAAAAATAAATCCCTTGTTAATTAAATGCACAAGCTCTGGCTCCACATGTAACGGAATAGATTTCCTTTCATAAATTGTTAAACCATGTGAAAAAAATCAAGTAGAGGCAAGTTTCAATTGTAACATTTGACAAAGTCAAAGTCTTTAGAAAGGTCAATATCTAACTTGTTTCTAACTGCATGAAATAAGTCCTCACTCCGAGTCAGTGGAGGTTTGGCATCTTCCAATCCCTGGAGCTGTCACAGCTAAAGGCTAAAGGTCAAGAGCAGCAAGACAAGCCATAACAGACGCAGCAACCTGTTCCCTTCAACTGTCTCCTTCAATCAGACGCCGCCACAAAGGCTGCAGCCATGGCCTGCAACACTGAATTCCATCTGTCCCTTCTTTAATTTATCACAAACATCTAATAATGGTAAGATCAATAAACAACTTCTGATGTCATACAAAAACCCAGTTTATACAAACACAATATATACATTCTTTTACACTGTATACTTTTCAGATGTGTTAATGTAGTTGTAAGCCCTTCTGTCTTCCTGCCAAGCGAGTTTAAATAAAATAGAAGCTTGCTGTGTTCTGCTAATTAAAACTCTGCGCTAGTTTCTTTGCCATATTTTAATCTATCAACTAAATTAAAGCTATAAATCACTCAACACCTGTGACTCCCACACCAACCTGACCGTCTGGGGTGTAGAGAGATGGGCTTACACTAGGGAAAATAAGAGCCGACGTGTGAAATCAAGTTTACATCAAAGTCAGTTTCAAAGAGCTGTCGAGATGGAAAGGTTTGGAGGAGGAACATTGTCTCTTAAATGACCAATCTATTCAATGAGACATCTTTATTATTAACTCTGTTCTCAGAGCTGCCTTACTCAAACCTCTAGTGATGAATCTTATTAGTTGCTAGTAATGCTGATTTGGGAATTTCATTATAGTAAAGCAATCAGTGTAAATTAATGCATAAATTAATATCTAACCACCAGCTGAGTGAACAGGTTTGTTTTAATCAGTTTAGGAAAACTTATTTCATGGACTCAATATTGGTTTATTGGAAATGGTTTTCTTATTTCGACATGAGTCACCTGACTCGGTTATTAAAAGAATCCCTGAGGTAAAATCTCTGATTTGACATTTTCTTCAATTCACAAGACTGCATACTAAGGGACGATCTTAGGAAGCAATGCAATATGATAATAATGCTGCTTAAACTCAATGATGTGACTTAGAATGAATAAAGATACAGGCTCCAGACAAACACACAGTCATTTTCAATAAATTAGAATATGTGCTCTGATGAAGCTCATTTGTCAGATTAAAATAACCTTTTGAAAATTGACAAACTAAGCAGGTGATAAACATAAGGCTATACTTCTGTATTTAGTTTTTTTCTCTAATGTAATATCCTAATCTTAAATGTCTTGTTTTCAGAAATCATCAAAAGTAACAGAATCAAACATCCATCTGTGTGTAGCTGATCTATGTGTTTCACTTAGTGAAAGTTCCTGAAATAAATTGACTTTCTAATATTCAAATTTACTGAATGGGTCTGTCCGTCAATGTATTGGAAAGAAAAATATTTCTAAAAACTTTATACATGCCTATTTTATCATCTCTATACCAAATACCTTGATATGTATTAAATGCACAGTGGAAACTGTCTTGGCTGTACCACAGGAGCAAACATCAACATTCTTGATTTTATATTATTTCCACTTTTGAGGGTACAGCCAGTCAGCAACAAGAAAATGAACAGTGCTCCTGGATTGGCTGCTTTTCAAATGCCAGGCAACAGCTTGTCAAGCAGAATTTTCAGAGAATTATTTAGTTACGTTCCATAGAAAAAATGGCCAATAGATGAATCCATGAATACTGAACCACGAAGGAGGTCCACTTTCCATCCCAACAGTGTTGGGACGGATAGTGAAGGCAGTTACAGCAATATGTTACTGTTTACAGTAAGTATGATGGAGATAGCAGATAAAGATTTGGGACTACATTAAACAAAGCATACTCTAAGGTGAAATGATATCGCTGGATTTTGTGTCTTAAAGCATGATACATTCCTTCTAAGCTCAAAACAGAGTCACTGTTTTTGTGTTGGGTTTTTGTTTTGTTTTGTTTTTTGTGGTGCATTAACAGGTCAGTTTTGATTTAAGGGACAACTAATCCAATGATGATAAACTGTGCAACATACTGTGACCAAGCATTCTGTATGAAGGATAAAAGCTAGATTTTGGAAATTGTTTAAAATTAAAAGATTACAGTTTAATTCAAGCCAAAAAGCTTTCTAGGAAGTCTGGTGAGAAAGGCTGTAATGTGGGGAATGTAACAGCTTCCCTTTTCTCTGTTCTTATTTTTATACCTTAGTTTTCTGCTTTCTGCTTCTCATGACCAAGTTGTTGACTTGGGCTACGTTGAGCAGGAAAGAGGCAAAGCAAAACCAGGCTGTGACAAAGCTCTGCTCAGGCAAGAGGAGCTCAAATCCCCCAGAGGCAACAAGGCGTTTGATGTGCAACTGGGCGGCGAGGGCCACGCTGAGCCAGCCCTCCCCGCCTAATTTCTGCAAACTCCCCGACTTTGACTAACAGACACGCACAGACACTTCTCCTCAGAAACAGCTGACGTTTTAACAGGCTTACAGCAGCTGACGGGCTACAGGTGGGGCAGAGGGGACCCTTCATAAGCCCTCCAGCCCAGCTCATAATACCTCTTTGCAATTCACACACACACCTGTTGTGACTCCAGAGGAATTGTCCTCTGTGAAAAGCCTTCCTTTATACTGAGTCACCCACCTACTCGCACATACACTCTTGGCTTCCCCCTCAGTGCATTAAAACATGGCTCCATGATCCTCTTGCATGTGTTTTGAGTGGTCGGAGCGTGTGTATGCTGGGTCTGACTATAACAGATGCTACTATGGACCAGAACTACCAGCTAAAAGCACTAAGCTTCTTTGCTTAATTTCAGTGGAGCTGGTGGAGGAATTGAGCAGGAAACCATGCCGTCTTTTTAATCCATAATCATTTTAACCTACAATACGCAGGTTTTCAATTCAATCACCACTGTGTGGAATCATAATCACAGCTTGACCAGATCCACATCTTCTAATCCTAAAGGTCACAGTTGAGTCAGCCCACCTCTGAATCGACTTCTTTTCACCCTTACAGTCTCATTGTTTAGAGAGGAAACTTTTTTCCTTCCACTCAGACGCCAGCAGCTAATCTCAGGCGTTATTAGATTCCTGCTTTGATGCAAACAGAGTATCACAGAAGCCTTATTCAGGAATTTGGAGATACCAGCAGCCCTCATGAACATTCTCCAAATGCTTTTGTCAGACGAAGTTCTGTGCAAAGTGAATTGTGGTGAAACGCAGGATATTTAGGACGAGCAGTATCTGTTTGTAGAAAGGGAGCAGAGCTGAGAAGAAGAGAGGGGATTTGAAAGCGCAGCACTTCTTTTGACAAAACCATGGGGTGAAAAGGAGGGGAGAAAAATCATCTCAGGATTATGTTTTCTTGCTGGGTGTGCAAAACAGCAAGAAGTTTTCTGAACTTCTAGTGAGGAGTTTAAAACCACCAAACCTTTTTTTTCTGTTTCCTCTTTTTTGATTGAAGCAAAAGGTACCATTATTCTGCTACTAAATAATAGGAATAATTCATGCCCCAATTCATGCTAGGCATGAATTAGGAAGAGCGGGGAGCACATAATTAATGCAATTTAGTATTTCATTTTTAGTTTTTTTTTGTTTGTTTTACTTTCATGGGGGCTGTTTGTCTGGATTCTACCAAAGCAGCTGCAATTTCTACCAACTGCAACACTGCTGCTGGAACAGATGGTTGAAGAAAGTGCTTATAGCTCCAGGAGACATGTCAGAGGGGCATTTTAGTCTAATTTAACACTGTTCTCATAAAAAATGCCCATGTCACTTTAAACTAGGGGTCCTCACACACAAACATTTTCATTGAGTCAAAGGTCCATTTATTGCAAAGTTTTCCACTCTTTGTCCTGAAATAGAATTTTTTAGCTCAATAACTTGTAAAAGCATGAGCTATAATTGTTTTGGGGAAGCTTAGCACTGCTTCAGCCATCCTCCAGATCTTCATTTAAAGTTTAATGTTGTTAAAATCAATGTTGTCACCACTCACTGGTGCTCTCACTGGTATAAGGATAGCACTTTTCAGTGGAAACTCATACACTGTTGTAAATGCTGATTTTTTTTTATAAACAGAGTGTTGATTAAAAAATATCTGTAGTAGAGTACGCTGTGTCTAAGAAGTAAATATTTGTTTCCCAAAAGAAAAGTTGGAAGCGTGGTCTGATGATCTGAATGTAGAGCTATAAGATTTCAGCATATGCTTGTCTTATCTTCCCTCTGCTCTTGCCTCTCCTTTGCACTTTTGCTGCTTTCTCTCCCTTTCTTGAGAAAGCGGCAGGAGTCTTTCTCTCCAAGCCTGGTGATGTTCCAGCTGTAATGTGATAACCAGTTCAATAACATAAACAACTGCCAGAATTCTCCAGAGGAAGGATGCGGAGAGCGGGGAGTGTGTGCTTCTGAGAGCGAGTCAGTGGGTGGATGTCTGTACGGTTCGGTTTTTACATGGGAGCGCATGTGGGCTGAAGAGCAGGAGAGGCCTGGGCGAGAGGTGAGGACGAGTCAGCCATTGAACACCATCAAATAAAACGTTATCTAATGCCTGTACTGACATGGCCCGCCAGAAAATAAGTGCACTCTCTATCGACTGAAAGCTCTGCTGTGTTTTTGCTCGCTAAAGAAACACTTCTTGCTGATGCCGTGAGCCGAGTTTCCACATCAGAGCAGAGAAATGCTTTTCAGATGCACTTTAAAGAGGCATGAGGGCATCTAAATGCTCTCTGAGCTCAAATTTAGTCCGTCTGAAGACCTTTTCATAATTCCAAAAGAAAAGAAATAGGCCTTTAAAGTTTCTTAGACTAAAGGGTTTTTATCACAGACAAAGTAAACACTCTAAAATTTATGTCCAGTTACAGCCAAGCTTTTAGTAGTCACTCATTTTGTCCTACTTCTTCCTAGAGCAAAGCAAGTAACGGAAACAAGTCTGGTAATGTGTCATTTGTTTTCTTCAACTAAAACACACATAGAAATCAACAGGAACTATGAAAACACCTGACAAGTGATTCTGAAAGCCTTTCAAACATCACAGTCTGTCATCACAAAGTTGAAAGTTGTAATCTGACTTTTCTCCACCGACTGGCAGATAAATCGGAATCTTAGCCGTTTGCTAAACTAAAGATGTTTAGCTTGGAGAGGATTTCAGATCTCAGACCTGCAATCTGACTGGCTTCTGAAGTGTTTTTTTTTCTGTTTTAAATCACCAAAGAGAAACTTGATGTTGAACTTATTATTTGGAAACTCTGTAGCTGCAATGTCATTAAATATTGATAAGAGTATCCCACAATTCTTTCCACCTACTTTTATCTCCATCATCGTGATGTCACGACCAGTCGCCCAGAGTGATAGACTCAGTCACTATCAGGCATGGGCATCAGTGGCTGTGAAGCTCCATTCAGCTAATCAGACATGTTAACAGCACAGCGAGCATGAAGTCATGGCACCTAAAAATACAACGCTGCATCCTGCCACCATCAGTCTCTACAGAGAAAAACATGTTGTGTGCATTTGCATAACAAATTTATGCAAATGCACAAATGAAATTTGTTACATTTCCAACAAAGCTTTATTTATTTATTTTTTTCCCAAAGTGGACATACTTTCTCTGAGAATTGAAACTGACCAATCAGAGCAGGAGGTTTTGGTCTTCATTTTAAAGGAATGTGTAAGCAAATAGAGGGACCATCATTAGAACATCTCACACTATCGCCTTTGTGCAGTGTGTTTCTATGACCTAAGAACATAAGGATCTAAATTCTCCAAACCATCACCTTTCTACACATATGGAACTTTGGCATATGTAACTGGATCTCCAGCTAAGCCAGACTGTCAAAATTTCTGGACATGTTGAAACACTTAATAGCTACAGTTAAAGCTTCAAGTCACAAAGGACTAGAGTACAACAGTTGTTGTTCCAAGTGTTATAAACTTACTTAGCTAGTAGGACAGAGTCTCCCAGCAGAAGATCATCACACTGCCCACAAATTACGTTGCTTGAAATGCTGAAGGTGATGGTAGCACAGACAGAAAGAAAAGAACAAAAAACAGAAGAAAAAAAGAAAATCAACATTTAGCAAAACCCATTTTGCCATTGAAAATGTTATCAATATTATTGCCATTGTAAGATTTTCCAGTATTGTGCAGCTCTAGCCTGAAAATCCAACACAGAAACATAATTTATGCACTTATGCACCATTGCTATCTTCTAATTCTACATTATTCAGACACTTAACAAGCACTAATGAAGATTTACTAAACACGGGATGTCAACTGGTTTGGGTCACCAATATGAGACAATATCTGGCCTTAGCTTCTGATTAATAAAGTCTCTAATTACTTGACCACATGGTGGCAACAATTGACTGCCAGGCATTGAACCGTCAGCCCAAGATGGTCAGATGTTCATGACTTGCAGAAAATAAAAAAAGTAACTTCTAAGTCTTCTCTAATATATCTACACTCCTGATCCCAAAGCACACACATTACACAATTATGCCCAAAATTACTCATACCACTAGCAGATTTTGCTTTAAATGTATTTTGTAATGAAGAAGTTTGTCTCTAATTGGAAAGAGAGACATCTCCAGAAGCAAACTAAGGCAAATGGGTGCCATTTTAGAAAAAAAAAAACATATCTGATATTCTGATGATGAATGGAAAGGTAAGAAACAGTGTGAGAACCAATTACAGAATATTTTCTTTCAAATTATTGGAAAAAAAGGAACGCTAATCAATAGTAGGAAAATATGAATGCTAAAATTCTGTGCCTGAATAATACTCTCATGCAAGAACAGATGGAGTGCGAGTTGTTCTATTAATTTTCAAACACACATACATGGAGTCAGAGCTGCATAACACCTCAATACGAAAGCATAAGACATTGTGCAACTTCCAAGAGGTTGAAAAGGATTGAGATTCTTCCACCTCCTCCTACCACTTCTTCTTCTTCTCTCCCTGGAAGCTTTCCCAACTCTGAGTAATTGCTATTGTACAACAGAAGAGGAACGAGGATGAATAAGCAGCCTCCCTCTTACGGCCCCGTCCCTTCATTTCCAAATAGTCTTTCTTCACATTAGCTTGTGGCTATCTTAATGAGCCCTGCAGCAGATGGTCCCATAACAACGCCACAGCTGTGCAACTGTAAAATGATGCCACGCCCCAGTAGGAAGAGGTTCATGTGCACTAAAATATTCAAATGAGGCTGTAACCTCTGAGATTTACTAAAAGTTGATAAAAGGTGTAGGAGGAATTTTATGGGGGAAGGCCAGAATGATGAGTAGAGATGGGCATGATAAGGACGAATGTAGAGATTTCAGATTAGAGAAAAGCAGGGAAGAGTTGGAGTGTAGAAAAGACAGGAGAGGAAGAAGTTAGTGAGATGTCAGAGCCTCGGGTATAGCGTTTCAGCTCCTGGCTCTGCTGCTTGCTATTTCAGCTGTGCCAAAACACCGGCCAGAAGCCCCTGCTCTCACGCCATCGTAACCCTGTAAGCATGGTGGCTATGACACATGTTCTGACCATAAAAGTGACAACTGAAAATCACCCAGTTTTGATCGCACACGCCCCCTCAAAATGTGCACAAATATACCCTACAATGTGATTGGCAAAAAATAAACACACAAAATGCTGAGATAAATCACAGTTTCTGTCCATATCTAATCTTCACTACATGGCTTTTGTTTTCAAAAATCTCTTTGGTCACAGAATCAATCCCGCGTCATTTATCAGCGATGTTCGTCATAAGTTTTGGCACCACAGCGATGTAGCTGAGCCAGCATTACAATGGGAGAAACAAGGCAAGCATGGAAGCCAAAAAAAAGTAAGTCGGTAATTACTGAGCTGCGTCAAGGACGACGACATCTGAAGGAATGTGGTGCCGCTGCTGCTGAAATGTGTTGGAATTCCAACGAGGGAAAAGGTTCCAGCAGTGATGTTCATTACTTATGCATGCTTCTTGATGTCTTTCAGCATGCAAGAAGAAATAAAGAGTTACAATGTATAATAAATCAAGTTATTATAACCACAGACATCAAAGCAAGTAGTGAGAGTGTGCTTTAGTTATCTTCTTTTCTATCCTCTCTTTCTGGATAAGAATTTAACAATCCGGTATTTGCTGTGACATGGCATAAGTGAGACATAGTGAAAGTTAAAGTACAGGTATACTGTAAGTCAGCAAGACTGTCCACTCATTCAGGTGGTGTTTTATGAATAACAATAAATGTGTCAAAGGTGGACTACTTCCAAATTTTAAAGCAAGAAAACATACACAATTTCCTCTTGAAGAGTTTTTTTTTGGTGTGTTGTAGGTGAGCAACATTTCTTGATCCAGCTCCTAACTGCTATATTCTTCTCACTTCCCTCTTTTTTGCCATTGCAGGGCAGTGTTTTCAGAGCTCTCTGGCAACACCACAAGGCAGACCTCCTATGAAACCTACAGAGTGGAGAGTGTAGACTGGAGTTTGAGTCATTGAACACTGGAACCTTAATCTAAGCTGAATATAATGCTGTCAATTCAGATTCTCAGTAATCCTCCTGGTATCTGCAGCTCTTACTGGATTTCCGGTGATGTCAGTAACCTTGTAGTCCAGCTGGGTTACAAAATACAGAATTTGTGGTTATGAAATGTTTCACATACATGTCCATTGCTGTTACACATTTCAAAAGTAGGCCAGGTTATGCATTTCTGATAAACCTCAAGAGGATACAGTGGTGTAAAAGGTCTTCACCATTAGATTCTGCAATCAGTTGCTAAGCTGAAAAGTAGTGTTTCTATGTATTGCTCATCAGGAAAACAATAATACAAGATGTTATTGCCTCACAGTTATATAAAGACTGACAGAAGCAGATGATACTACAGTGATCATTCATTGGCATCCCTGGTAAAAATGTAGAAAAAAAAACATAAATTAAGAAAGATTAGTCCTCCAAAATGTTTTGGGTGTAAGTTGCATTTTACCTAGATGGATGCAATGGGTCTTGATCTAGGAGCAAAGGTTTTGTATCCCACCACATACCCACTACAATATCCATTTAGTTGGCTTTTTCTAAGGTGATCTTTGGTTGGTAAAGATTATTCTAAAAGATAGAGTCTAACAGGAGAAGAGGTCCAGTAACACAAAGGAAGTAAGATCCATTGGGGAAACAACATCATAAAAACTCTTGAGATGAATGTATTAGGAACTGCAGATTCAAGAAGATTTTAGGATCTATCATCAAAATACATTTTACATGCCATCTGTGTTTTATTTGCTCATCTCTTCCCATATTGCAGAGAAAACGGGGTCAGATTTCCATCTCAGCTCCAAAGCTGGTCTTTCCACTAAATTCTTCTTAGGCAACTGGATATATTTAGTGCTGAATAAGATATTTTTAGGATGAAACAAATCAACAGAGGGATTTACCACTCTGATTCGTTTGACTTTATTTAGTACTGATTTTATGTAACAAATTTTTGAAGTATGCTAGACACAGACAAAGAGAACAAACCTGGGTATAGCTCAATTTTTAGCAGCTACTATTTATTCCACATTTAAGTCACTAAAATCTGTAATTTTATGTTCAGTCTGGGTGAGAAGGTGAGCATTCACAACGGCCTGCCACGGAGTCCTGAGACCTTTCAAAGTACAGCACAGTCTCTTTAAAGTTCAGGCCACCCTGCCCACAGTATCCATCATTAAAGAACACAAAGGAGGACTTTTCTGCAGCTGTCTGTTTATGTGGCGCGTGAATGGAAAGTCTGTGGTAAACCACAGAGGGATGGACTCAAATTGAAGCTGGACTGACAGTCAGCAGAAGGAGCAAATTTTGGCAAACAACAATTTGGGATCAAACGTTCTGCTTGAACTTGGCAGCTGTGCGCTGCTCTTGTGGTGTAAACGGAGACCAACAGTTGCCACTCAACCAGGCAGCCACAACAAAACAAGCATTTTCTTTGCAACATAACCTTCCAAGGTTTCAAATCACATTTCATTAGAAACATCAAAAAGTCTACAATCTAAAAGCATAACTTGAAATTAAACTGGGCTATAAAATATGAGTCTTTTAAATCCTAACAAGGCACCTGATTCATAAATTATCTAGATAAAATCATGTTTAAAAACAGATGTCAATCTTTTCCATGAAATTTTCCTCTCAGCTCTGAATTTGCATCCTGTAGTTAGTACGGACTGCATGCAAGTTTACAGCAGCAGATTATCAAAGCAGATCTTGTACCGGAAGTTGGCACAGAATGTATAAGTGCATTCGTAAAGTTTCTTAATTTACATAGTTTTATTTTCTGGCCATTTGTGTGCCACTTAATGAAATAAAACTTTGAGGTTAATTATGTACAGACAATATTCCATCCAAAGCCTGGTTTAAGGTTCTTAGCAGATCGACACAGAGCTTATGGTGTTGCCCACGCAAGTGACCCATGTCTGGAAGGTGTTAGAGGAGATGCGTCTGACCAATGAACCGACTGAATCTGAATGTTTCAGCACAGCTTTGCAAATAAGAAAAGGGCATATAGCTGCCGGCAGAGTGCTGGTTATTTAGCATTAAAAGCAGATTTAATACACTGACGGCCTGCTTGTTTCAAACAAAATTCACATTTAGGTAAAGTAGCTTGTTCTACATATACTGTCTTCACAGCTGATTGGTCACAGGTTTTACTGTCTGTCTTGTTTAAGGAGGTTCTTGAAATCTTTATATTTCTGATGTCTCTGCTGCATTATGGGTAGCGCTATTATTCCCATTAACAACTGAATATATTATATGAACATTTGCAGTCTTTTAAGCCTGATATTTTAGTGTGCAAAAAAAATGATCATCACGAGACTTTTGGTACTAAATTGATATTTTTATACCAGCTACCAGGTTATTTTATATTCACTTCCAATTAATAACATGTTTTATTAGAGCATAGTCACAGCCTAATGCATGCCCCCAGAAAAAGTGCATTTGTTTTTGTCTTAAGCATAATTGCGGGTCCTATTTGGCTAACTCGGGTTACTTTATGTGGTAATCATGAATCTAGATGAACAAAAATTCATTGTGAGGTTTCTCAAGGCTCTGTTCTCTGGCCACTTATATTTTACATATATATGATCGCTCTAGGTCAGATTTCAACACACAGCTTTATTTGTCTGTGTCATCACTTTACTACAGCCGACTACAATCTACATTAGTGAGTAATTAAGTGAGATTTTTTTTTCATATATATATTTAATTTCAAATAAGAAAATGTCCTTTGGGGAACAATAAAGTATATTATATCCTATTCTATTTAATTTCTCTTGCTTAACACAGATAAGAGAGAAATTATTGTTTTTGGTTGCAGAAATGCAATAGAGATCAGAACTCCTCTATACTCAACCGGGCCACAGAGAAGGCAAGAAACCTTGGTGCCATTTTGGACTCAAGCACACATCTTAACAACAACTTGACATCTGTTACAGAATATTCTCAGAATAAAGAGCTTCTTGCCAAAACTTACCTTTTACTCCAGTATGTTTAGTTATTGCAATGGTGTTTTTACCAGTTTCTGTAAAAAATTATTCTAAGTCACTGAATCAGCCTAAAAGCTCTAATAGTTATGTGTAATAACTGAATCATATGTTTATTTAATATTTATAATTTCTGAATTAACACTTGCTGATGTTTCACCTACTGTTGACCCTCCAGCAAAATCTTAGAAGTCAGTCAAATTAAGAGAAGAAAGAAGACAAGTTGTGATTTATTGCACCATCAATACCCTGAGAGGCTCTCATAAGGTTTAAGTTTGTCAGTTGGTAGTTTTTGAAACATTAACAAAGACATATATAACAGAAGCTTTTTGATGGCTCCCTTTCTAATGATTATGGTTTATTTAAAGAAACAATCTTAGTGATTCTCTCTGGAGACAGACATTACTCTTAAACACATTCTTTCATATAGAAGAAAGCATTTTATGCAAATAAAGCGAAACAATGTCTTAATCAGTTCCCCTGTAGGCTTTTGGTTAAGAGGAAGATATTTTCAAATGACATTCTAAGAAGTGATTTGTGGCATTTCTTCTTAATTTTGTGACCAGTTTTATGTCTGAGCCCTCGATGTGACTGACTCTGCACATCAACAGATCACCTGTCAGACAAGCAGAGTGGGTGGAAAGAAAAGCTGCTGCAGTCTGGATTTTCCATTTAATTAAACTAAAAATTCTACTAGCTGGTGAACTGTTGTCATTTTAGGAGGCTGGTACAATGAGAGAAAGGTAAACAGGCAAAGTTTGCCCGATGGTTAAAATGAGATGACACTACATACAAAGGTTGTTCTGTATAAGGCATCATGCATGTTATATGACCTACACACATAAATAAATAAGGAAGATTTTTTTTTCTTAATTTAGATTTTTAGATTTGATAAATATATCCAGGTCTCATGTTAATTTGGAATATTAGCTCACCAGCCGTAAAAACATCCCTAAAGCAACTAAGGTTCTCTTCTCAATTTGTAATTGCAGAAAAGCACAACGATAGATCCATAGACATTTCCAACGTAAGAAAATCTACCTTTATATCAACATGTCACAAGAGGGACATATTTGTATATCTATGTTTGTGTTTTTGATTACTGATAGTGATAGTTATGGTGAAATGAATGCCTGTTGAATACTATGAATACTGGTTACTGCAGAATTTCTTTACATGCCCAAAAATACTTTCTCAAATTTAGTTCAAAATTCTATCAGAATTAGATGCATAGAATATTTATTAAAAGCCAGGCATATTTTACACCAAAGAAAAGCAGAAATATTAAAGTCAGGTCCAAACGAATGATTTGGTGGCAAAATTAAGGAAACAAAAATACAAAGAAGGTATTGATGGAGAAAATTATACAATAAAATAAAAATATTTGTACTTACAATTTTCCTGTTTTTCCGATTTGATCAAATTTGAATGTTAGGAAACTTTATTTACTGCACCACTCAAAAAGGGAAAAAAATTTGCAAATTATGAAAACGCAATTTGGTAGTCTAATAATACTTTGTGTCTCACAATGATGCCCCTATATTCATATACTACCAATCCAGACATAAGACGTCATTTGATTTGGATGACATTCGGATCTTGATTTGCATTTGTCACAGAAGCTCTAATTCAAGAGCTAATTCAAGAGACTAAGCAAATGACCAGGTTGACTTCAATAACAGACAGTGTTGACCAGCAACAGGAAACACTGTCTCGTTTCCAGGTAAGCATGGGTTTTGAAGGATACAGTAAAGTTCTCATGATGTTCTGTGATGTTGGTTGCCAAACTGTTGACAACAAACATACATAATCTGCCTCTGATACTTAAAAAACACTATCTTTTTACAATGTTTTGTATTTTCAACTACTGTACATTTCATACTGGGATGCAAGTGTTGGACCGATTAAAGAAAAAGCATATGGTTCTGTGTTCATCTTTATTTCTTCTACTATTCTTTATTTTGGATTCTTTTTGCATATGTGGGACTTTGTTGTGCAGTGCAGTGACTATCTGGTCATAAATTATATTGTCCAGATAAAAAATGCAGTTGACACCAATGTAAACAATTACACCAATTTCTACAGTTGAAAGGAATCAAAATGCACATTAACTTTAATTATAGGTCAGCTTTATTATTATATTTTATTTATTTATTTTACAAATTGGCTAACTGTCCTCCTGACTGCAAAGCAGCAGCTGATGAGCTCATCCAAACCACAGGATGTCTAACACAAACACAGATAAACCAAGAAAAAAAGACACCATCAAGCTGTTGGAGGCAGTCTTCATCCTTCACAAACATAATCAACATCCCTCTTCACAGTAGAAAAAAAAACACTTAAGCTACCACTTCACAAAAACACACAAAAGCCCCTGTCTTCCTAAAAGTGGGTGTACATCACCTCCTCAAGCTTTGAACAGAGGATCACCCTCCATATCTTCTCTTCTCATCATTTGCTCATTAGCCTAATTGATGTTTAACCTGTTGATCAGCACCTTATGAGTCCTAAATTAGGAACTTCTTGAAATAAATAAAAGGAATCAGTTTTAAGTAAGAGAATAGTTTTTTTGTTTGTTTGTTTTTTGATTTACAGCCATAAACCCTCTAAACACTACTTCTGTCTTCAAGTTACTAAACAGCAAAGCTGCACTACCAAATCCTGTTGACCCAGCTAGGTGAGCGCAAAAAAATAAATCACATTTACAGCTGGCTATCACAGATGGGTATGACTGATAACTGTTTCCATTATCAATAATTTACTGTTTTCCCAGACAGCATTAAAAGGTCAGTAAAATGCTATTAATCATGAAAATGCCCAGGATTTGCTCCAACAGGCAGATGAAAACATCTGGTAGTGTTGTCTGTGATGGTGTGGAAGCCAGGAAAAAGAAAATGGATTAAAGGCCTGTCCAACTAAATGTTTGGATCCATTTTCAGCATAGTTGTAGTGAAGGTACATTAAAGGTTGACAGGTTCACGCTCAAACTAAAGAGAAACTCTGAAAGATGCTCTGGCCTGAAGAGGCAATATGTTAACAAAAAATAAAATAAAGATGGTTTTTACACTGTAGTAGGAAGTTCTGATTTCTAAGTTGGAAAATGAGATTGAACGCCCACCAAAGTAATTTTGACTTAGAAACACAGAGGTTTGACATCCAATATGACTGTTCATTAAACCAGAGGCGCACTCTATTTGTGCGCTGGCTCAGTCTGAATGAAAATAATAGAGAGAAGTATGAAATAACTAGCTTACGTTGCTAATAGTACACGGAGTTAGCGAGTTAGGGAACAGCAAAAGACTAAAATCTGTGAATATCTGAGACCGCCTCAAAAACCTGCCTATTTTACAGTTTTTCTCAGTCACTTTGGTGCATTTCTCAGAACAGGATTAAAAAATTTAAAAACACAACACAAGACTTGAGTATTTCAAGAGGGTTGGGGGGTTGTCATTATGTCTAACCATGGCAACAAGGTTAGTTTAGAACAAAGAGAAGCTGATTAACATCTCAAAATATCAAGTCATGTGTGAATGATGGCCTCAAATCTCAGACAAGTTGAAAAGGAGGCTTCATGGATACAGAGCAGGACCAAAGAGACAAGGAGGAAGTTCAGTCCATCTCTCCCATTGATCATAATGGTCAAAGATCATTAACCTGACTCCAAAGTCTCTCTGCCCAGTTTTTCCAAGTGATTTAAATGGGAGTAGCAAAAGCAAATGAGGTGGATTAGCAGTGCTGCTACCAGAGATCCTTCCTGCCCACAAAATCACCATCCACATCAACATATTAAAGATACGAGTCTTAATATTTAATTTCCCTTTTGAATAAAAACACTTTTTTTTTTCCATTATCTGTTTTTGTTAGATGCTAGTGACCTTTTTCCATTTTTCTGACACTAGGTAGACAGGAGGAAGCAGAGGGAATGGTGAAAGACATGCAGCAAAGGTACAGAGGTCAGGAATCAAACCCAGGACAACCACGATCAGGACTCTAGCCTCTGCATATGGGGCGACCACTCCACCCACTGGACAAATACATTTTTGAATTGCAGTGGTATGGTGTGAATTTACAATGTTTAATAGTGGGATAATTTTTAAGAAACTGGTCACTGGTCAGGGCCAATTAAACTGAAATTTGTCAAATCTGGTCACTCATTTAAATACCAGTTAATACGAGTCACTTACCAGAAATTCTGTATTTTTTCTTTTTACTCTAGTAGGAAAATTTTCCAGTTAAGCTACTACTGCTGGTACTACTCCTACCCACGTTATGTCTGACTGTGTTTTGGAGTTTTGACCACTGATGACAGCAAACAGTGAGTCATGTGTCTTTAGTCAACAAGCTTTGCTTTGTTTGCTTCTAATTTGGGCCAATGAAAGTAAAGAAAAAGCCAAATCCAGAAATGTAAAACAGTGAACTTTTCACCAGTAGAGGTGAAAGTCTTGCCAGGTGCGGCTCCCAGCACGCTGCATGGAGCTGGTCTGGCCACGAACACAGAAGGGAGGCCATTTGGAAATCACAGCAGGGGGAGTGAGGATTGCGAGGTGAGGCTTTCTGCAGCTACTTCTCGCATTAAAAAACTGATGTCCCCCTCTTTGTACAGAAACACCTTTAGCTTTGAGTTCCATTAGCAGAGAGGGAGCGAGGACATTTCTTCCCTGTTTCACTGTGTCAGGGTAAAGCGTTACCCTGCAATGATTGAATCATAGCCATAATAGCAGAAGGTAGAGGCCTGCTGTGTTGCTGAGTTCTTCCTGTTCTCCTCGCTCAGCGTGGGAACAGCCACGGACAAAATCTGCCCTGGAATCAGCACACAAAAAGAGGCCATGAAAGCAACACAAGCAGAGCAGGTAGTAATTGCTCCTTTCTGCAGCTTCTCCTTTCCATTCATTTAAGCATGGTTTGTGGTGCGAGACTTTCAGTTTGACGGCAGACAAGGGGGCATGCTTGTCTAACCCGACATACAAGAAAGGTTTCTGCGCCGTTGTGGGATGAGTGCACGGTTCAGCTGCAAGGGAACGCGCAGAGAAACACATCTCCGACACTGATGCTGTGGTATTGGACATGGCTAAGGTTGAGCTGAAAAGGTAAACGGGTAAATCAATGAGTTGGCAGGTGACTCACCCTCTGCAACATGGTAGCTGCATTAACAGCTCACCTCTATTCAGAGCAGACACTCTCCATCTTCCCTTTTAATTTTCGTCTTGTTTTTATTTGGGGGTAAAGAAACATAAAACGCTTTACATGCACAGATCGCTGCAATTAATAAACCCCTTCAACATCCAGAATGACCAACAAACAAACACAGTAATTAGTATATATAAGACCTCAATTAGTGCTCAGAGCTCCATATTATATGAGCTTAACAGTCTTCTTGACTAATGGAGAGCTCTGGAATATGTGCCAAGGACCAAATTTATGAAACTTTATTTGCTCATGAGTTCAGCTCTGATTAATGGAGGACTGTCTGAACATGTACGACATTACCGAGTGGTGGGATTTGATATGTTCTAAGCAGCAACTATGCTCATTCCAACTCCACTTTTGAGATTTAAATGACCTTTCCCCTTTGAGCTATTGGGTCATTTTTCAGACCCTCCTGGGAAATTATGGCCCAGAGTTTCTGATGAGGACCACATCTGCCAGCTCTGAGGGAACTCTGCTGTGAGAAGGCAATAATCGACTCATTTCAGTTTAAAGTGCAAAAGCTAAAAAAGATTGTGCAGTCGGGAATGGTGTAGATTTTAGGCTGTAGTTTCCTTGTAACCAAACATTTGGAGGAAACACTAACCGTTGGAGTTTTAAAGTGAAATTGTAACATTTGAATGAAACAACATGAAAGCCTCTGAAGAAGATACTGAGTGTGTCACTGTAGATTTAAATGGGAGTAGGTTTTAGTGGTTGTAGTGGTGTCAGGCTGTAGGATTTCTCCATATAGCGCCAGACTTCGTGTTTGTTTTGGTTGTATTTACCCAGAATGCCCTGCACTATAGTCTGCTACCTTCTTTTGAAGTGGTCTCCAGAGCGCTTGCATACACACATGCAATCAAACTGCACCATAGTTCACTTCAACCAAACTAAAACGTTGCTCTTAGGCAGACCATAGTTCACTTTTTCGGTCTGCATCAGAGTTTGATTGCACATACCTCACCACATGAACCAGACTTCCTACTTAAACAAACTACAGCTTGATTAAAGCAGATCAAACAGGGTTGGTGTGAATGACCCAAAATGTCTAAGCAGCTCCATTTTGCTGTTATAAATTAAAATACGTTAAAAATTTGAAGTGAAAAAATTTGCCTTTAAGGCAAAGTGTTGTTGATCAGAATATCCTGAGATTTTACAGGGAAATGACAGTTATTAAATAAGAATTAATCAGCAGAACAATAATCAATCTTTATGTGCAGTCTCAAACACCTGATTCCAACTGCACTACACCGAGATTGTTGGGGACCACACAGGTGTGTGTTCAGATCCGCTCTCACTTTGACTTGCCCATGACAGACCCTGACCATTTCTAATACGTTCAGAGCGCAACGGCTGACTGCCTGTCTTTGAAATTCAGCAGGAAGCAGCGCCGGGAGGGAGTGATTACACTTATTCAAATTAGTGTTTTGACTGAAGTCACCTGGCAGCTACAAACCCAGCTTGATTTCGCCATAAAACCTTGATTTTCAGAATTTAATTTCAAGATTATTTTTAAGAGAAAAACTGTCTCCTTATGAGATGCCCTCCACGGAGCTTTACTCTAGCAATAAAAAGCGGAGTGCAGCTTTCCTGAGGTCACGCTTTCCAGAGACACAAAAGTCCATTACTCAAGCTGAGCCTATAAGTTATCTTGAGCTTAAGCCCTCTTTCACTGAACAAGTCCAGCTACAATATTTAGTTCAATATGAGGTTGGTGACACTGTGTGAGTAAATGCTTTAAGGGGAAGAGCCCTACAGAGATTTAGATCCTCGCTACTGCAGGAACACGATGTAAAGAGAGGTATCAGACTGCACACCTAAGTGCACCATCAGCTTTCCGTCCATTTCTCTAAGATGCACAAGATATTCCCGGTTTAATCCGAAAGAGAATATGACGGTCGTGTAGGATTTCTAAAACTTGAGAAGTGGGTCAGTATAAATGAGCATCAGAGAGGACCAGTTTCACGTGGAAAGAAAAGAGGAGATAAAAGAGCAGCAGGGGGTCAGCACTCCCATTAGCTTTGGCATCTTGTCAGAAACAGCAGAGAACGCTGGTTTATCAGACACAATCCAGATTGTGCTCATACCTCTGACAAAAGGGGTCCATGGGTGAGTGTTGTAATCCTCCTACTCCAGACTTTCTTAGTTAATTATTTGTCATTTTATGCCTTTACTGATACAATTACTGTAGCATGTGCTGAGGATTTACTTGCGCAACTATTGTGTGGAACTAGGTGCTACACTCAATGGGACTCATGCAGGTTGTTTGGATGTTTATGAGGATGAGTGTTAAAATGCTGACAGCTTCAAAAATGGGTCAAAGGGCCCAGCAGGTTTCAGTTTGTTTTATTTTGAACCCAAAATGAAAGGAAAACACGAGAGACGACAGATGATTTGACATCAGCAAGTTCAGATATATGGATTAAGTTCTGACACCGTCTTGAAGATCTCACTTCAGAAGCTCTGATCTGGTACTCCCCGGACTGAAGCTTTCTCTTTGCTTCAAGCTGTTTGGATAGAACGGGTTTATCTTCATATGAAAGTCTGAATCTGTAATTCTTGTGTTAATATTAAACAGAGTTACCTTATTTGCCTTTCTGGAGTGCAGTGAGAAAGTTATGACCCATCTTTCATTTAGTATTTGGACTAGCTGTCACTTCGCCTGTGTTTTTTGTGGAGAACTTTAAAATTAAACAATGCTGGGGCTTTTCTAACATGACAAACTTGAACTTCACGCTCTCTCCAGCCATAAATAAAAGTTGTAAATTCAGAGAGTTTTAGGGAAAACTTCAACTTCTTTGTGCAGAACTTCTTCGGCTGCAGGAAAGCCTGCAGCCTAATCTGTGGCAACCTGTTATTGAATGTAAACCTACTGATTTTCTTCCCAGCCATCAAAACCTGTACATTTTGAAAAGTTGCATCAGACATGGGTTGTGGGTTTGTATCTCAGGTCATCGCACAGGTCAGCACAAAGAATAAACAGCACATACCTCTTTAATGTGTGGCTCAATTTATGAATTGGTCAGCTGACATGTTTAAGAAGAATAAAGGTTTTATAAAAGAAGATCACCAGTCTTAATTGTAAGTCTTAGTGGCCATATTTATACCAGCAATTCTGATTTATTTTTGCTTTAGTTCAACTGAAGCAGGAAACTATGTAAAAGAGAGGAGATTTATGGAAAATTTGGCCAAATTAAGGTAAGGGTTTGAGTGTGCAAATAAGACTTGAGTAATAAACAGATATACATAAGCTGCCAAATTCCAGGTTACAAGTACTATGCATGATGTAACCAATATACTAGATGGCACATGGCCTCATGGTATATATATTTTTAAAGACTTTATTCAAAGTTGCCAACTTTCCCTCAAGCCTTCCTTAATTTTTCACTATCATTCTTCCCTTATAAATCTTACTCCAAAAAAGGAAAATGCCTGAACTCAAAACTAAACACCTATTATCCACAAGAGTTCTTTCTGATTGGTCATTCTTGGAGTGTACCACTTTTAAAATGACACAGTGCAACGTTTGCATGTCAACATCTACAGATTATACAGCATAACTGATCAGATCTTCTACACAATTATCTGATCTCAAATACCTCATCTAAAGACAAGTTCATGCTGAGAAATTATTGGTTGTTTTAGAGTAAATATATTGTTGCAAAACAAATGTAGGACAATCATCAAGCATAGAAATAGGAAATTATGAATTTGTTTCAATAACTGCAGGTTTTTCCTCACAGTTTAATGGTGCATTCACACCAGTCCTGTTTAGTCTGCTACAATCAAGCTCGAGTTTGTTAGATTGGTTTGTTTTGGTGAAGTGTGAATTCGCAGTCAAACTCTGATGTGGACCAAAAAAGCAAACTGTGCTCTACCTAACAACCTAGGTCTCAGTTTGGTTGAACTGAACTCTGGAGTGGTTTGAATGCATCTGATCCGGAAACCGCTCCAAAAGCAGGAAGCGAACTATAGCTCAGGGTATTCTGGGTAAATACAACTAAACCAAACACTCAAGTCAATTTTAGTGCAAGAAAGAGAAGTAGCTTATCGTCTTTTACCAAAGTCAAAATATAAATTCTACAACTGCTAAAATTTGAGGGCATTCCATGTTTATTTACATTTGTGAAGAGGAAGTTGAGCCCTGTGTCTTCTTCAGAGGTTTTTATGTTGTTTCCTCCAGTGTTTACTACTGCAGTGCCACCACGGCCAAAGCAGGGTACAGGTTATTCTCAGGGTATGATTTGTTTGAAACAGTGCAGTGAGAAAGAGTACCGCACCAACTGAGAATGCAACCATTTTGGACCCCAATCGAACCGAGTCACCGGAGAATCAGATGTGAAAACATCCTAAATCTGTGGTCGAGCTCTTACAAACAAGCAAACAAGCAATGTCAGACGTTTCCTGGGAAAATCCTGCACTATCTGCTTTGAATTTAATCAATTTTGTTCAGCCATGAGCAATTCCACAGCTGCCTCCTTTTGCTCATTGCTCACTATAGCTTATCAACCGCCAATTCTAATAATAAGTACATGAAGGACCAAAACTTAAAGTACATTCATACTTATCTATTGGATCTGTCTGACGTGATTCTGTTTCAACATCGAGTCATCCATTCATGGAACTTCCACTGTACAGTGTAACATGAGTTCCTAGAAGGATTTTATCAAATTGAGCTTGCACAGTGTGATATATTCAAGACCAGTATGATTTTTGAACTCCTACGATTTGTGTCAGCCTTGTAGAACAAGTAGGACATCAAACAGGAAATATTTTATTGTTTATTTAAGGAACTCACAGCAAACATAAACCCATACTTTATATGTTTCAATGCCAAAGCTTTAACCACAGCAAAATAATCAAAAACTCTTCTGGTCAAAAACATTTCACCATTTGGAAATACCAATCTGACATGTAGATCTGACAAAAGAGACAAAAATTGAGTTCATAAGAAATTGTGTATTATCTTGTGAGCAGCTTTTTAATTCTGGAGCCATTTGTTGTTTTCTATTATGCATAAAACACTTTCTAGCAACTTGAACTTCACGCACAGGTGTAGATGAAAAACTCATCTCATCCTTGTGCTGCACTGGATAATGATGTAATAGATAACTGTCCCTCCATCCTGCCTGCCTGCTGACATGCAAGACTCTAGAGGCATTTTCCTCATTGTCTCTCTGCCTCTAATCCCAGTCACCTGTCTCTCTGAGATGCTGGAGGAAGGAAAAACGGACAGGATGTGCTTTTCTCACAGAGAAAAAACTCGATGCTGACTTGATGGGGGGTGGAGGGAGGAGTTGGGCTTAGGTGGCGAGAGGGTTTGGCTTTATTTGGAGTTATTGATGCCATCAATACAAGCAAATTCCACAAGTAAAATGGTTTCCGGGTGTAAGAAGGAAATTGGAAGTTTGATGGCACTCTCTCCCGGGAGAGAAGTAATTACGCACAGCAATGAGAGCACAATTATCGGAAATGGGCTCATGAAAGAGACACAAAATAGTTCAGCAGTTTAAAATATGACAAGGGGCATTTCTTGTGGGTTTTGACAGTAAATAAACACTATTTCAACAGTAACTATGTTTTTCCCCCTCAAGGTAAAAAAAAAAAAAAAAAAAGCTTTCTTCGGGTTTTGTCTGCTCACTTTCTCCACAGAGAGTAAACCTGTCATTTAACGGGTAAACGGAATTCATGGTGCGATAAAAAAAAGTTCCCAGTAAGGTAGACTGAATGCGCTTTTCTCCGAGATAAAATTCATTTGTAGAAATGAAGAAGAATTGCGTCAGAACCAGGCTGACACTCGTCGTAAATCGTTTCTGACAGCTCCTAATGGAGTGTTATTGCTGTCACGCACAGCGCGCAACCCCACCGGCTGTAGCCGGAGACACGGCGCTTTACGAGCGGTCTGCAGAAGTGAACGGTCCGAGGGAAGCAGTGGGGAGAAATCTGGCATTAACTCAAAGAAACACTGAGGTTTGAGGCGTAAAGAGGATCTACAACCCCAGTTCTGGACGGTTTAAAAACTCCGGGACAAACATGCAAATAGCTCCACAGAAACAACATCAGAACCAGCACAGCGCCTGGGTACGCAGTTGTCAAAAACTGCCCGAGCAAAGCACAGGAAGAGGCAAATATGAAATGCAGACAGAAGCTGTTGAGAATAGACTTACCCTAGCAGTGTATCCACATCTGTTTGATGAGACTGGATGTTCGGAGCTCACACTTTGCTGCATTCAAAGCCTGGAGATGATTTTTAATGAAGACGAACAGTAACTCTCCGCCGACTGCGGTGGCCACCAATCAAAATATTTCTTCCTACTTGATGTACAATGTAACTATTTAGTTATGGCAAATGGTGCCTAATCTGTCCTGAGTGGCATTGCTCGCATGACTGACAGGGAGGCGCAGCCAATGAGCGCGAGTTGGCTGCGCCGCTTCGACCAATCGCGTTGTGAGCGTGGAGTCAGTGGAAGGTGAGCCGAGAAGTAGGAAGAGCTGCTGGCGACATCATGTGTTCGCAGTTTATATCCATCCGCTTGTCATGTTTTGAGAGCAAGGACTTCACTTTCGCTACTTCTTCAGAAATTCGCAGGAAGCCAGAGTCAATGAAGCCCACTTGGTTTATACAAACCCCAACCACTGTGGGCCGCAGATATTTAGCTTGCCCACTGTACATAGGTTGCTTTACTGGTACGTTTGCCAAATAAAGCAGATTGAGTGATAAAAAATCACCAACACTGGATTTTGTCTCGAGAATTTGGGCTATCATTATGTGCCTTCGCCATTGTTACTTTTATGTCCCATATGCTGTAAATAAGCGATACAATGTTAACGTCTAATTGCCAAAGTGGCCACTGCTATACGATGTAAGAACGGGAGAGAGTCTGCGGTCCTATTGTCGCTGCTCGCGGCGGAAGAACACCATGTTTACAGTGAGGAGTAACAGGGAAGTCATTGTGACAGGCGCGTGTGACATCGTGAGAGTAACAACACCTGGACAAAAGTGGCTGTTACTGGAGACCCAAGGTTTTCAGAAAACCTCAGCTAATATCTCCTTTTAACCGGCTTCGTATTTCTACTTTAAACGGGATGTGCGTTATTTGTCTGCGTCACGTTGCGTCAGCTTTAAAAATTAAAATGTGTATAAACAGTGCAAATACTTAAGAAGATAGAGCATCAAAATAAATCACTCAGTGTTGTTTTTAAAAAAAATATGGAAGATAAATGTCGGAAAAAGGGGGAAAAATTTTAACTAGTTTTAAAAGTAATCTTAAAATCAACCTAAAGTTCCTTACAGAGCTAGATAGCTTTTAAGTAGTTTTGTTTTTATTATTCATGAAAAGCAATAAATAAAACAACATATATTAAGAAACACTTTTATTGAAAATGTAAAGGTACTAACATAATAAAAAATAAAATATACATACTCTGTGAAAAACAATGTTTTTAAAATAATATTCAAAGACAAAATATAACTAATAATATTGTACATTTTATCTATAATTAACAATGAAGAGCATAGAAGTTAACAAGAATGCATGTAAGACTAATGTACAAAAAATTCTCAAAAGAAATAAAAAAAATTGAAATACATAGTAAAATATTAATAGGAAAATTATAAGAAATTAGATTTATTCTCTCCTAAAGTTCAAAGAGGAATTAAATAATTTTTCTTTATTTATGAAAATAAAAAACAACCCTGTGAAAATAAAATTAATTTAAAAAAGGAAAACAGTATAAGTTTAACTTAATCTTTTACAATTTAATACTAACGGAAGAAATAAGTATAACTTATATTTTAATACTATTCTAATTAGTTTGACTGTATTTTGTGTAAACTTTGAAAACTTCCACTGAGCTAAATTAATCTGAAATGTTCTTCCAAAATAACAATTGTTCTTGCCATAAAAGCATGTCTCTATAGTGCAGTGGGGTGCCAGCCACAGCTGTTTTGGAGATTTGTACAGAAACTGATCCAAAGTCAAACCTAAAAAGGAAGTTAAATTCAACTCAAGTGGCACTGGGGGAATGTCGTAAAAGCACAGAACATGTCCAATTTTTTATCAGTTCTATTAATGACATGTACAGTTTGTACAAGAATGCCCTCTAAATACACTGTGTGGAAAAACTATAAAATGCACCAAAATATTGCATATAACATTTGTCATCAGCTTGCTCATGGTGAGCCAATAGATGCACAGCTGCTTTCTCAAACCTTTTCTACAAATAAAAAAAACAACAATATGTTTCATTGAGATTTCAAACAATACATAGTTGTCAAAATCTGAAAAATCTGAACTGTGTGGCCTGCATTTGCATTAAGTCTGAGTCATGGTTTTTAATGAACAATCTTGCTCACAACCCAGAACGCTATTATTTCTGGCGATGCCATAATCACTAGGGAAAAAAAGTTGTCTCTGATTTCCATTGCTTACTGATTTGTTTTAAGTTAAGTGGGGACAGTGATGTCTTTAGAAGTTTCTTACAGAGCTTTGGTGAAAAACAGCATTGCAAAGACCAGGGAACACCACATGCAGACTTTGGAGAAGCTTAATCAAGGTTAGGTTATAACACAATACGTCAAGCTTTGAACTCGTCACAGAGCCGTTCAATCCATCATCTGAAAGTTCAATCTTCAATCTACCACTCAGATTGAAGATTCTGTCACAAGGAGAACTATTGATGCTCCACAAATCTGACCTTCTTGGAAGAATAGCAAACAAACAGCTATTGCTGGAAGAAAGCCATATGAGTTTGTCTTGACTCACTCAGGCAGGAAACACAGCAAGCAAGTAGAAGAATACTAACAAATTAGACCAAAACTGAACTTCTTCATGTTGTGCTGATACTTAATAACGATCAATACTAAAAAAAAAAAAAACACTTTCACCTTCCAAGAGGACAATGACCCTAAACATACAGTCATGATACATTGAAATGGTTTAGGTGAAAGCATATTCATGAGTTTAAATGGCTCAGTCAAAGTCCAGAGAAACTGTGGCAAGCCTTGAAAATTGCCATTCATAGATGCTTTCTATCTAATGTAATTTTTAGCTATTATGCATTAATTCTTGGCTTTCGCTTTGTAAATGTGCAAAAATATGTAGAAATACCCCAAAAGGCCGACAGTTGTAACTACAATAAAAGTTGGTTCCAAAGAAGGTGATGGGGGCACAATACATTTGTGCACTAGACTTTTCAGATTTTTATTTGAAACCATCAATCACTTTCTTTCCATTTCACAATTATACACTGCATTGCATAGGCTCATCACATAAAATCTCATTTAAATAAATTCAAGTAAGTGATTTTAATGTGACATTAAACATAGAACTCATGGGGTGTGAATACTTTTGCAAGAGTTTGTTACAGAAGACTGAAACAGAAGGTTAAAAAAAATATAAAAAATAAACTGTCATGTTCTCCAGAATTAAAACATGTGATAACAGCAGGACACAGTAGGGAGCAGACAGCTAACTCCATTCACAGTCTGCAATGTGAAGCTTTTTCTGTTCAGAGGGTCTGTGGAAATCAGCCCTCTCATTTGTTATTATCTAAGTAACTGTGTCTACTATAAAAACTAAGAAGAGGACAGATATGTTTCCTCAGTTTGAGAATCAACTCTACTTTTAATCTGATTATTGTGTCTGCGAACACAACGTAGTCTGTCTTATCTGATTTGCTGATCAAGCAGCAGCCAAACCAAAGTAGTGAATTAACTGGTAGTACTAGTAATAATGGTGACAAAAGCTCAGACACGGGGGGGGAGTGACGGCGAGAGATTACACCATGTTTTCTGCTTTACATAAGAAGCTTATACCGTTGGGTTTTTCTATGGAGAATTGCAGCAGTCAGATGGGCGCCCTGCTGTTCTCCTCTCCTACAGCTGGGTTGTCAGGGGGTCAGCCGCTCAGCCAGGGGTCAGGGAAATGCCACGGGAAAAATGACAGCAAACAATCTCAGACACATCACAAACTGGAGGGAAGATGGAGAACGCAGCGGTAACACAAACTCACAGGAGCAAATTTAAGGAAATCCTAATTGCAATTAATTAAAAGGAAATTATATAGTCTACCTTTATTATTGTAAGGAGATAAGATGATTCACCTTTACCCTCAAAATAACACAACGCAGAGGTTTCACTCACTACAATCAATAACAGTTTGCTGCCCCCTGTTGAAACTAAAGCCTCCTATGGCTCAGTGAACAGCAGTTAATGATATATATTATTACTTCAGGTCTTAATTAAATCTCCAAGCAGATTAAGCAGAAACAAGCCTACTTAATTGCATTGCTGAGAAAATATTATTTTTTATTATGTGTAATGTGTTTTGATACGATGAAGTGTAAAGTCAGAGCTAGACCCAGAGGGTTGATTAATTTGGCCTTTCAGAAAGATTGGATGTTGGGGGATTAATAAAGAGCACGCTGCTTCAATATTACCTGTCATAATGTTCACACAGATACCTCTCCATACTCTCCTTTGGTCAGGGTCTATATATAAAGCTGATGCAAAGCAGTTTATATAGGAAGTACAGCATTTAGCTTTCAGACTTTTCATGTAATAGAGTTTCTGTTGTATCCATTAAAAAAAAGCATACATTAATATATTGTTCAGATATGAACGTTGTATCACTAATGCATATTTTTATATACAGATCTGCATTCACATCAATAAAACAATAAATTTAAATGAAAACAGAAAAACTGTCAAACAGCATAAAAATGAAAAATAGAGTACTCTCAAAAAGTATTCATACTGTTTAAACTCACTTATGTGGCAGATCGACAGGAAATAGTCAAGTTTAAGTCAAGTTTATTTGTATACCACATTTCAGCAACAACGCAGTTCAAGATGCTTCATAAAAACAACTTACAGTCATCAATCATGTTGTTACAAATAAAATCTGAAAAGTATGGATTTGGATTTGTAGAACCATCTTTTGCAGGTGTCAGTCATTTTAGGGGTTTTCAACTTTCAACTTTATTGTCAATTCCTCTTACATGTCCAGACATACAAGGGAATCGAAATGACGTTTCTCGCCCTCTC
>CAEFZY010007880.1:0-10878 GCA_903066815.1 Brachyrhaphis roseni | reverse complement strand
CATATTTTGAATGGATTTTTCCTACATGGTAAAATGAGTTAATTAGTTTTTTGTGTTTAAAGAGTTGAGCATTGTACAAAAAGCATAGAAACAGAGTGGTTGTCTTGTTGAAGCATCATATATCTCCTGATTACTAAGACATTAAGACCTTTGCTTTAAGGCCCAACGAAGATACTTACCTCATCCAGGTTGCCTTTAATCTCCTCTATTCGACCAGCAAAGAACAAAAAGATGGATCCCTGCAGAAAAGCAAATTATAATATGCTATGGAACAACACAAGTCAAAGACAAAAGAATCAAAAGCAGTATTGCAAACCTTGGGGTATTTTTTCAGGTATGGTTGCAAAAGTCTCTCTGCATCTTCAACGTCTCCTTCCCCAGTGCCTGTGAAAAACTCATTAAGTTTGGTTTGTTTGCAGTTTTCTTTTGCAGCTTGGTGTTTGTGTGTATCTTGGCTTTACCCAATATGAAGCTCATGAATGTGTGATAACACAGCAAGAGCATATTACACAGGAACGACCTGAAGGTGCTTTCTGCAGAGCCTTCCTGAAGCTGTTGAAGACCAAACTCCTGCACACACACAAACAGAAACAGATAAAACTAAACGTGAGTTAAGTCTCTGCTAATGGAAGATCAGCTGGAATACAAGCAGTAAAATCTGAGCATGATCAAAACAATGATTCAGTTTTTTGTGACAGCAGAATGGAGGATGCTGCTTGATAAACCAGTCTGCTGCACCGCTGCCCTCTGCTGGAGAAGTCAAGTCACAAATCAAACTGAGCATCATCGGGTTGCTTTTTAAATTGGTTACATGAATGAAACTTGAGATATTAGAAGCACCAATTCTAATCATAAAAGAGTCAGTCATAAAAAGAGAAACTTATAAAGTGATGAAATTGCACTTTCATTACTCATCATGATCAGAGATTCAAAGTCAATTTTGCAGCTGAGGACTTTCATTTCACGCTTTCACTGTATGTGTCAGGTCCAACACCGTCATATCAGTAGTTATTTAGTGTTTCACCAGAAATCATAGTTTACCTCTAAATTATTATTGCTACATTAAATTAATTATTTCCATCTTATTACATAATGACCAGAAGTATGTTAAAGAGAGCAGAAGGATCCTCTGCAATTTTAAAAACTTAAAAACAAATATTCTCTTGTGTCACACAGGATATTAAAGCTACATGTGGACAAAATGTTACCAAAAAGATGTTCGATCAACTGAATCACATATTCATCACATGCAGAACAGTCTCATGAAATGATCTGCTAGTTTCTTGTCACAAACACTAGGAAAAGAGCTCAAGTCACAGCTAAGTCTCTGCTTTAATAAAGCAGAGACTTTATTAAAGTCTCTGCTTTAAAAAACATTTGTTGACTTTAAATTATTAAAGGATTTAATCACTTAAATTTATCAGACAGTTTTATGGTACAAGAGTTTTAGATTCTAATGAGTTTAAAAGCAAACATTAGACTATCTTTTTGGTTTAGCCTTTGGTTGAATTTCAACAATAAGAATTTTGTATAATTTAAAGTTAATTATATCTGTATATCCATTGCACTTTAAGCTACATTTTGATTGTATTTGAAGTATTTATTTTTGTTTTAATGCTGTAAATGCAAATGTTAGATTACTTTGAATTATTTTTATTCTTCTTTTCATGAATTATGATCTTCCTGTTGCCCCTCATTGGTACTTTACAAAACGATGCTCCTCAGGACTTTTATGCTCGCTGGTGTTTCCTGATCGTCATCAGCAAAAATGATATTTCCTCACACTTCTGTATACTTTAAGTTTAGTCTTGGCTATCTAATTTAGTTAGCTTGTTTCTATATAATGTGGAGCCCTTTGTGTTGCCCTTGTTGAGTATGAAAATAGACTCATCAATAGAAACCAAGTCACTGATTAAGTTCAACTCACCTTATTACCGGAGAATCCTACAAACTCCAGCAGCTTGAGCGTACGTGTGGGCAGCATGGAAATCATCTACAGGAGGGAGAGAAGACATGAAACGCTCAGATGATCACAGGACATTGGTCTGTTATTAAAGTAAGAATGAGTCACAACTAATCCTGAATTTCCAAACTAGGACTTGAGCGTGGTCACGTCAGACCATAATGATTCTTTATGGGGGTTTTTGCTTTGCTTCGTGCTTCTAAGAATCTGAAAATGTTAAATCTGTGTTTTAAATATTGGATCAGATCTCTAAAACATTGTATTCACTTTTACACACTGATAGTTGTATTTTCCCCACACGTACTAGATTGAAGGCTCCGATTCCCAGTTTCACACCGCCCTCAAAATGGCCGTGATTGTCACCGTGGGTGTATCCAGTCGACTTTAGGACGGTGTGGAGCTCTCTGAGAGGACAAGATAAATCGGGAAAACAAAACTGATGCTCATTATCAGATATTACCAAAAAATGTGAAATAACACATTTAAAAACAAAACAAAAAGTTCATAAAGAAGCAGGAGTATGGATATGGTTGAGAGTCTCACTTGTATGTCTGGTAGCTGTTCCTCACTTTAATACCTCCTTTGATGAAGCTAATCATGTTTTCATCCTGGACAGAAATGGCGCAAGAAGCTTATACACAGACAGATTCAGCTGCACACTGGAGTGTTTGTGTTTGACGGCTGACCTGAAGGAAGGTGAGTGCTGCCCTCTGCAGGAGACATTCAGCATAGCAGACCTCGGCATGCAGTTCCTCTGAGATGAACATGATTACATCACAAATTACCTTCATCAATACTGCTGACAGTTTGGGTAGCAGCAAAATATACATACACACACACCCACACACATCTGAACCCTAATGTCACACACACAATTCAAACCAACACACTTTTCTCAGTTTAGACAGACACACAAACATTCAAGAGACAAAAACATTCAAAACGCTGACATCTGACAAACTGAGATGACATTTTTAACTCTCTGACCTTCTGTGAAGCTTTTTGAGAAACTTGATTTCCTTCTGTATCTAAAAGGGAAAGCAGACAAAACCAAGTTTTAAAATATTGACTAATCACTCTGGAATCGCAGAATAATACAAAAGTATTCATGCTCCTTTTTCACATTTTGTTGCATAAGAACTGCAAGTCAGTGTGTATATTGGGATTTTATGTGACAGGGGTAGATAAGTTGACCCAGACTCTCTTTATTTGGGAGATAAGTTGACACATGAGAAACCAATCTCAACCAAACCATCAGTCTTATCAAAAATCAGCTACTGCTGATGACCCACCAGGTCATGTCTGCATGTGTAAAGTTAACAACAGTCACCCGACTTCTGCCAGCTTAGTGACTTTGTCGCTACATCTAAAGACAAACAATCGGTTTGGGACAAAATAGAAATCGGCAAGTCAGGCTTTTTAAAGATCATATTAGGCCAGAAAACTGCAATCAGTAGATACAAATACATGCCACATTTTTCAGATTATTTTAATTATTCGCAAATAAATGTAAAAATAATTAAAAATCTGCGTGTAAGTTTTCTTTCAATGCACAGCAGTGTCATGTAATCCAAATAAAAACATTAAGGTTTAGGGTGGTAATGTGACAAAATGTGGAAATGCTCAGTGATGCAACACTGCCTATCATCCAGTTCTCATGTATCAAGTGCTGTAGTAATGCTAAAAATCTTCACAAAGAAAAGTGTAGGTCTGATCTCGTGTTGGTGTGAAAGTCATGCTGGATTCTCACAGGAGTTTAAGGCCAACTTTAACAGATCTTTGTAATGTTTTTCTGCTAATTGGTCAGGATGATCTCAGCTTGTTCTTTGGCTTTTGCTGGACTTTAACCACAAAATTCAGCGTTCATCAGAAGCATCTGAATCAGCAGCTTAACACCAGTCATCCAACAAAAACTTCAGGCAAGCTGCTCTGGTCCAGACAATATTCACCTCGTTTACTGACTAACGTAGAGAAGAACTACATTCTGCTTATTCATTTATTTATTGCAGCTGTATTTCACTCTCAAGCTGTGGGAAAGTCTTACCGCTGACAGAGAGTCTGCGCCTCCTTCATAGTACTGCCCGCAGTCAGAATGTGTTGGGGGTCGAAGGTCATCATGGCCTTCATTTCTAAAATAGTGGCGTAGGTCAAAGCGTGGTACATGCTGTCTTTGGATCTGTGAAATGAAAGCATGGCAGATAAAGAACTTTATATCAGATACATTAGATAGTGGGAAAAAATGAGAGTAGAGAAACCTTTTATTTTAAGTCTGACTGAATCTGAGTCACTTTTTGCTCAACAAAGATTGACCCAATGGGTTTTAGTGAAACATCAGCAACATTTTCTCTGTGGATCTTCTTGTTGGACTGGTTCAGAATATGGTTGCTCCAGTTTTAAATCATCATCAGAATTAATTCCCACACGAACATACATTAAATGAATTACGGTCCGCTGCAGAGCTATTCCTCTGGAGTCATCCTTGTTGGTGGTACCGATGGCAGCTGAATGTGTAGCATACAGTCTGCTTGCACGTAAAATGTCGTGGTTTTGTTTTGCTTGTTTTGCTGACAAAAGTGTTCGGCCAGGAATGCAGTCGGGTTGCTCTGTCTACACTTCACCGCACCACAGTCATGTGACCTGCCCATGTGATCAGTCAGCTCCAACCGGTCGTACACTGACGTTTGCATTAACCAATTTTCACAGATCACTGAAAATTAGCACAAAGTAGAACTTGCATCATCAGAGTTAGTCATAATGAACAGTAGCTCTGTTTGTAAATGTAAATCGGACGAATAAGCTACAACCTTGTCCTCTTTCACATACTTTTAGATGTCTGTTGCCTGAAATATAAATCATGCCCAATGGTAAAAGAAAGATAAATATCTGAAATCCTTTTAAATCGTTCTAACCATGTCTGACCTGCGTGACAACCAGAAAGTAAAAACAGCAGGCGACCAGACAATGATGGGCCACAGGCTCAACCACTGGCATTTGCTTTACATTTACATTTTCCCAGGGTTACATAAGCATGACGGCAACCCCGACTCAGAAACCTTTAAGTTTTAGACGTTCACTTAGCCGTCTGACACAGCTGGTTTTTAAAACAGGGACTTGATTATTTTTAACACAATGTTCCGTGATGCAAGGGAGGAGCTGTAATGTAATCTCTTTCAAACACTCCAGGCACGCCTTGGACTCAGCTCTGCACACGTCAACTCGATTCAGGAAGTGTAGCAACAGTCAGAGCATCACTACGCGCAAGACAGTTTATTCTTTACAAAATGGATGAAATTAGACCGCAGAAATATACAGAATCAGAAAGACCTCGTAAATACAGATAATCCTGCTCTTGGATCACACTGATTATTTAACAAAAATAGTCCAAACTCGGACACATCTCTATGTGGCATATTGACTCTCCAAGTTTATAGTGGAAAGCAAAAAAGACATAAATCGGAAAATACAATTTTGTGACTAATAATGGACGCGTTAGTGAGAAATAGCAAAGACTGTGCTCCCTATTTGAAGACTGAAAAGAAAGTACATGATAGTAAAAACGACCAAACACTTGGATCAGAAGCTTATCCTCTTCTGAATTAATTTTGATGGCTGTTTGTTTAAATTGACCTACCGTATATTAACAAACAATTACAGTTTCACAGTCCAATTTATTTACAAGAAACCACTGAAAAACATTTTTGCATCTATTCCCATTAGGGAAGTTCTGATCTCATCCCAAATATTGGATCAGGGTCCAAATTAAAGCATTTTTAATAATCTTGTCCTGTTTGTCTACTGTGTGTGATTTTTACGTATCCCCAGTAAGGAATGTTGCCTGATTCTGCATAAACAATATTCAAAAATCAAAATCAAATTATGTGTGCACAGCTTGGAAAATTGTATTGTAGGTTGTACACATCACTTTGTTGACAGAGTGGATTGTTCCTTACAATGTAGATGTTTTCACCCTTTATAGTAATGTTTGCAGTGAAAAAAAACTAAGTGCTGCAGCTCTCTGTGTCACATGACCTGCTCTGCACACTGTATCAGCTGCCTGTTTGAGAGAGAAAGCAGCTGAAATATAAGATTTTATGACGTACAAACCTTTTCCTGCAGTTCTTATCAGAATGTGACTGAAATATGGGTCAAATGAATCATATCAAATGCAGAGTATAAACTAACTTAGCCTAGCACTTGACCATGCTACTCTACAAGAAAACATCGGCATACCAAAAGCAAGATGTGAGTTTATTGAAGACTGTTGTTGTCAGATACACCTCTAGAGGGAAATGATACATTTATGTGTGTTTCAGGCTATTTGTTAGTAGCATGTTTTAGCATCTATTTGTTAAACAAGCAGTTGGGACTTTATTTCCTAGTTACTGTAAGGACAAACAGACACTGCAGCATCTGGACCAACATAGTTCAAAGGAACACAGCCACAATTTTTTATATGTAGATCATGTAACTCTGATTAAATATTATTTTACAGCCTTTTAAAGTTACTCAGTCAACATGCAAATGTAAGCCTTTGATTTTATTGACTTTATGCTGCATTGGATTGTAAATCTGCGTTGATCACGTCTAATCCCAAATGACTTTGATGGGGGGAAAAACAAACAATAAAACTAATCAAGACATCCCTAATCGAACCTAAAACTATTCATTCCCATCTGCAGAATGGCTTTGCAAACAACCTATATATTTAAAACACCTCGCCCTCAAAAATGATATTGCCCGTAAAAATAATGGTGACATAAAAAAAAAAAAAGCTCTATTCAACTAAAAATCAAAAATCATATTAAACTCAAAACTACTGCAATCTGAAAACTGCTCATGAAAAGCATCTTTAGTAGCTAAGAGAGCAGCTTAGGGCTGCCACAACCTGCTGCAGATGTGATTATTAGATGTGATTATTAACCAGACTTCAGCTCATGGCAGAGTTCCTGAGCAACCTGTTCATTTATATTCACATTTCTGTGTGATGAAACCAACTTTTCAAATCCCATCAGAGATCCTGAATGGAGTTTTAGGCAGGTGACTCTGACAGCCACTCGATGTGCCTACATGGACTTTGTGCTTTGAGTCATTGTTTGGATCTTCAACCAGGCTGAAGCTTCGGCTTCCTCCACACCACTGTGGCATTTTCTTGATGATTTGTTTGAATTCATTTTGCCCTTTAAACGCTGCATGTTTCCAGAGCCAGAGGAGACAAAGCAGCTCCAGAGCAACACCAAGATCCCGCCATGTTTCACTGCAGACAGGGCGCAATTTTCACCATCTGCTTTAGTCTTCCTCATTCTGACCCACAGGCATAAAAGTTACAGTTTTGGTTCAATCTCATCACTGCTTTGGTTTATTTATACAGCTGTGAACAAACCAGAGATGATCTTTCTAGTGCTTTTGGGCCAGCAGTGGTACATGAACTGCAGTTCAGGCAAGGACTGCTTCATTATTTAGCATGCACCTCACTGTGGAAACTGAAACCTCATTGTCTGCTGTCACCAAGTCTTGTTACATGTCTGTTTCTTCCAACTATATGTCTAAATATATTCAAGGTGCTTGCTATGTTTTAAATCCTTTTCTCTTCTCTAAACTTTATGAACTATTCCTTATAAGCCATCACTCAGTCCAGGTTCTGGAGTTGATTTGTCTCACCTGATGAAACTAAGGAAGTCTTCAATCAGTGATCATGCACACCTGAAACCACACCTAATATCCCAATGAATGCTTTTGTAAAGAATTAAGGGGTACCAATAATTTTGGCACTGCAGTAAAAAAAGTAAAAATATTTTGATCTTAATTTGCATTAAATCCTCATAATATCAGTTTTATTTAACCATTTTAAACAGTTCAAATTTGCCAATAAACTCAATTGACACACAATATTTTTACTATAACTTTTTTTTAAAAAAAACTAACTCTGCTAAATTTCAACCAGATCTGTAAATAAACTTAGGAAGCATTATTGTAAACCCATCCAAATATTTGCTGTTTTGTACGTCCTGTCACGTTGCAATGCTTTGAGCCTCCTCCCTGTCAGCTGACTGTTCCTTGTTGGGCTGCTCTCTATACGCTCACTGAATTAGCTTCAGCAAAACTGAATTAACCCCTCACTCTTCTCTTCAATGCAGTCCTTCACCAGTCAGATTAAAGGACTAACAACTCATTCCTCCCATTACATGGACGCAGCACCTCTGTTATCACTGTAACTTCACTTCCTCTCTTTGACAAATGAGTAACTTAAAAAGAAATACAATAAACCAACCTACAGTCCACCAAATGACCTGCTTTCACGTAAGCCAATAAAACAGTTAGCAAACTTCAATTTAAAAAAAAAAAATCTATTCAAAGTAGATTGAATTTTACAAGTTTGAGTTAGAAGCAGAGTTATCAATATCAATGCACATGGCAGATAAAGTCAAAGGTGGAACAATTGTAGAGCAAAAATTAGAAACATCAGCTCTCAACAAACTGGACTAAACTGTGAGAAGTATCATGGTTTAGCACACAGCTAATGAGGAGTGAACAAATGCTCAAAATAAACCTTTCACCCATAACAGCCAGTCCTTAAAGTTATCTCCAACTTGTTGACAGGATGGATTTATTATCATTAAAACATGTAATCTGTTAGATCTGTTACAAGCCAAACTGCAGCTTAACAATTAAATATGTCTCATCTTCCAAAACCTTTTCTGTTTTTCTTATTTACTAGTTTGTTTCTGGTTCAATCTGTGATATTTTATCTTTTATAAGTTAGCTTTTAATACATTTAGGACCAGCATAGACCAGATCTATAGTTATATTTGTTTGTCAGATTAAAAGTTCCTTTTTAAAATAAAAACCTCAAAGCAGTTTAATTAAGCCTGTATTAATTTTTTTGTTTGTTTGTTGGTCTGATGTAATACTACAATCTTAAATATCATGTTTTAATTAGATGTAAGCAGAAAATCATCATAACTAACAGAAATAAAGGCTTGAAGACATGACTGTGGGCAATTGATTATTTCACGCGTTTCACTTAGTAAACAGAGTTACTGAAATACATGAACTCAAGTAAAGTCGTCTGAGTCGTCAGGCTCTTTACTTCCAAATAAAATCTTTGACATTGGAACACCTAATTATTTCGACAGTAAAGAAATGAAGAAGTAGATGTTAAACTCTTCCTTTCACATAAAAAGCTTTAAACTATGACGCATGAATAAGCACAAGTTCATGGAGTTAAAAACTATTTACTATGTAAATAGGCACCTAATATTGTTTTTCTTTCTGACATTAAATTAGGCTGAACTTTTCCTGTTTTACGTCATTTAGGATTACCGAAATTATTTCGATTGGACAATCAACGAAAAGTTTTTGGGAGTTATGTTCTTTAAATTCAAAATCTTACATAAGTTTCCTTAATATTTGGTAGAATTGCCTTTTAAAAGCTGTATGACTGTAGTGATTTGGGTTTTCTGTGTGTTTATTTAGGTTTCTATGTTCTGTAGAGTCTCTGTGTTGTCCTGTTTACCCCTTGATTGTTCCCAGCTGTGTATTTAATCCCACCTGTGTTCCTTGTACCTCGTCGGGTCCTTGTCTTATCCGTCTTGTCATACTGTCTGGTTTGCGTCTGTTACTGCCGTCCATTGAGGTTTCCAGTTGCTACCAGTTTCTTGAGCCTTAGCCTTCCGCTCTTTATCTGTGCTTCCTGGACTTTGGATTGTTGTTTTTCTGAATTCATCATTAAATCATCGTTTCTTCATTTTCTGCCTCATCATCTCACACCGCACCTTCTGACAATGACTTTTATAAAATACTTTGAGTATCCTTCAGCAAAACTGGAAGAATAGTTTGCAGGAAGTTTGACCCACTCCTCCTGACAGAACTGGTCTAACAGAAATAGGTTTGTAGGCGTCTTTGCTCACATGCAACTTTTCAGCTTTGGCCACAAATTACATGTGAGGCTGAGGTCAGTTTTGTGATAGTCTCTCTAAAACATTGATTTTCTTGTCTCCAAGCCATTTTGTAACTAATTTAGCAGCTTCTTTGTAAGATCTGTTTATTGTTTTTATGTCTTAAGCTGCGGCTTTAATGCTCCCCTATAGTGTTGCTTCCTCATGATACTATCTATTATGTGAAGCGTAGCTGTTCCACTGCAGCAAAACATGATGCTGCCACCAAGTACTTAGTATATATTTTTTTCTTTTCAGGATTAAGTATGGCCATATTATTTATTATCTTTGTCTCTGTGCATTTGTAAACTGAAGTTTGACTATTTGAGATTTTTCAGTGATGGCTTCTTCTGTTTTGAGTGGCTGTTTTACTCAGCTAGCATCTTTACAAGGTCTTTTGCTTTTGTTCTAAGGTGGATTTACACAACACGTTCATCTTTGGGACACACTCACTGTCTCCTGTTCTTACTCACTATTCTGCTACGTAGGAAAACATTGTGGTAACTCATCTAAAACATGGAATTTTAACAACAGAATATGGGAAAAGTAGTATTTAAATTTGTTCCTGTGCAAAATGAAATTGCACCAGTAAAATAAATGAAGACAAAATTACAAACGCCTGGCACAAGGGGACAGAAAGCTCTTCTTACTATAAAATAGGACAGAAAAGTAAAAAAAGAAAAAAAACTGGGACAAAGGAGTGGCCCACAGCCCTCGAAAGCTTCTATTGAAAGGGAAATATTAGTTACAGTGTGATAAAAGTTTTGATAATAGCCCACACAATAAAAAGCAAACAGTAGAGTAACTTGACGACAGAACTAGAGAACAAAACATGAGGCTGGGTGGGACTGCACTCTGTCCTTTTAACTTTATTAATGTAACTTGAAGCAAGGAATCATGGAAATGTCAGAAGTGGTGTGGTGGTGAGGTGAGGCAGACGCTGGAGACCCAGGTTTAGCGGAAAGATGTTGGATTTATTAA
>CAEFZY010007868.1:0-17287 GCA_903066815.1 Brachyrhaphis roseni | reverse complement strand
CATGCACAGGGAGAACATGCAAACTCCATGCAGAAAGACCCCGGGCCGGGAATCGAACCCAGGACCTTCTTGCTGCAAGACAACAGTGCTACCAACTGCGCCAATGTGCAGCCCATTTATTTATTTATTTATTTAAACCATAAAACATAATCAGAATGAATATGAAAATTACTCATTTAGGAAAATTCCTTCTTTATGCCTGAGAACGGCTTTTTAGAAACTCACAAGAGTCTAATTTGTGAAAGCCTGTTCGTTTCAGGGTCTTTGAGTCTTCTGTTTGTGTTTCAGAGTGTCCAATGCTGGACTGCACTGGACACAATGGAATCTTAAAACCTAATCCTGTTTCAGACTTTGCCTGGGCCAGGGTTCCTACGCTTTTGTTTTGTCGTTTTCCACTAAAATTTGGGTGACTATTAATTTTTCACAAAAGGTAAGAGCACATCTTGTTATAAAATAGAAGTGTATTACAGCCATTACAGGTTAGCCACACGGGCATTGCTTGCAGAGTATAATACAACAAAACAGCACAAATGGATGTGCTGGATGTCTCCTTATGATAAAACCCAGAGTTTTACTTCCACTTCCACCAGTATGTTCAGAATGTAGGAATGAATAAAGGGAAAGAAATAAAGCACTTATTCCTTCAGTTAGAAAGGTTTTTGCTGTCAGCTTGTTTGAGATGGTCTTATAGGATGGATTGATACCACATACACATACCACATTGAACTTTGCTCAAACACAAAGTTCGGGCATGTATGTTTCGTAATCTGGACCCATCCTCCGAGGCGACCCAGCCAACAACTGGAGGACTAGAAAATGCAACCAAAGGAAGTCAAATCTTTTCATGTGATGCTTAACTAACAGATCAAAGAAGAACAGCAAGCGAGGTCAAAAGAAAGTCAGACTGAAGGATAGTAGCAGGGGTACTAATCAACTCAGCAGCAAGCAGGTACCATTTCAGAAAACACTCTAATCAGACGGGTGGAGGAGAGGTGGAGCATCTCTCCAAAGGATGACTTAAAAAAACAATGCTGGTTATGACTTGATAGTGTCATGTTAGTTTTAATGCACCAATCCAAAGTGGCAGCCACCTTAAGCTGTTGATGATGACCCTACTGCAAGAGTCAGGGTCATGTGTTGCCAATGATGGTAAACCATTGGTCAGTAGATGTTTTACATCTTATGCTCTGGTCACACGGCAAGAATTTTATGCCAATTTTTGTCTCGATTTTCCCCTACTGATAATCAGAAGAATGCCCCGCTACATTAAACAATATCCATGCATTTTTCTTACTTATACAGTCTGCTTGAATCATATGCCAGACTGAGTGTGTCGCAGTTTATCAGAGTGAAATATGGAGAAGAAGCTCGATGCAACGATGGCGTGGGCAATTTAAATAAAATAAACATGATTGAAAGCACAATGTTCAGCCCCACTGGTGTCCAGAAGCACTACAGAAAAACCAGGAAACAGAAAGAGGCAGATCATTTTCTGACACAAGGCAGAGTACAAAGCATTGCAAAGCAAAGATGATGTAAAAAGAAACAAACAATAAAAAGTATGTCGAAGGCTGAAAATGGCAGAACATGAACATATAGAACAAGAACAAAACGTTCAAGCTAAAGTAGCAGGTTGCTTGCATAATGTTTTATGACTTTAAGTTAAAGCTGCTGTGACCTTTGGAGACTTTGTCCTTTAAAAAGCTTTTGTCATATCGGAAGAGCCAGCCACACAACTTGTCCTATTCCTATTACTGAAGTTAATTTCTAGGCAAGTACAATTTCTTTTCCACTGAGTGATGTTATCTACATGGCACGGAACACTTTGTTGCATTAATTAAAGCATAATGAAATGATGGTGTTGGAGAAGTGCGACACAAAGCTGGCGAGGGCACGGCTGCTTCGACACACTGACCAGGTTCCCAGCACCCAGAACAGGGACGAGTTTTTGAATGAGGGGAAAAAAATGTAAAGCACAATGAGCGATTAATAAAAAGCAGGACACTCAACAATCAAGAGGTTGGAAAAGCATCAAAATTCCTTAAACTGCTTCCATTTGTTACTGCGTTTCCGTTACAAATGTGCGCAAAACTGTCGAAAAAACTATTTTGCGACCGCGGTGTTAACACTGAATGAAAAGCGCAATTAAAATCACTATTCACATTAAAATGATCGAGTTTGTTCATAGCAAACTTGTTCAAACCTGTGTTTTTTGTGGTTTGAGCCAGCGACAACGTCCGGTTTGTTGGTCGTTTGTTTTTTTGGCATCGTGTGATGCAAAACAAAGGTGTTTCAGTTTTGCAAAAAATAAACACATTTTGATACAGCCACTCGCCACTGGTCTTTGTGTGGTTCAAATACCGAGGTTCAACCGGGTTCTGATGCACGTTAGAGAAGAAGGAGGAAGTTCAAACCATTTCTTCTATCGATCATATCGAGTAAGGAGCATATCCCCTACTCCAACATCTCTGATTTACTTGCCAACAATGATGGTGTCATTCAGGTTCTTTCCATCTTTTCATGTCTCTTTTTTGTGCTTCCTGCCTTCACACTACATGAACTCTTTTGAACTTAGCCAGTTTTCTTGCAGATGTACCAGCTCCTACATTTGAACAATCAGTCATTCCACCTATCCACCACCCTACGGGCTGCTACAAAAAAAAAAAAAAAAAATTGGCACGGCATGCCAGATCATTAGGCAAAGAATCACTTTTCTACCCTCATCATCAGAGAAATGAAAAAACCACACACACTTATGACGCCTTTGAGGCTGATGGAGTGCCATGCTGAGAGAGAGAGAAATGGCTGCACAGAATAAGTGCAGAAGAAGCAATTTGTTGTCATGTGAACCTAAAAGCTCGCACAAAAGAAAAAAAACAAATGTGCAAGGAAAACTAACAAACTAAAGAGTGTTGGGTGATTTCACAGTCAGGTGAGGCGACTATCTAATTATGCAAAGTTCAGCAATAAAACAGTGTATATTCAAAAGCTGAAAGTGAACGGCACCGGCTAAAAATTTACGAAATGCTGCAATGTTGGTGTACAGGAAACTATTGCTCACAGGCCTGAAAAACAAAAGGAACAATTCAGAGTAGTGTACATGCAATTCAACGTACATAATCATTTTGGTTATAACGTAGCGTTTCAGTATGAGAAATGCATTTGGGTGTCTTTACGGTAGAAGGGGAGAAAAACATGTTCTTTTAATGAATGGAAATTTGGTGCATGAATAAATCTGTTTGAAGAAGCGTTCTGAAAATGTGCCATCAGCATAACTACTTTTTAACGTAGGTCCGGCATATTTTAACCGTGGAAGACAATAAATGTTAACCTTAAAACACAATTTAGAGCATAAACTACAAAAACATTAAACGAAAAACATTAATATTTGTGGTCTTAGTTTAACAAAAAAGTTAAATTCCTGCAAAAAAAACCCCGACTACAAACCAAACGTAATGTAAAATGGATTGAGATCATCCGACAGTTTCTGAATGGAGCAAAAAAAAAAAAAAAAGATGAAATGAACAATAAACATCCTTCTGCTCATTATGTTGCATGTACTGTTTTTATTCATCTTAATATTTGCTCTCAAATTCGACAACAGTTAAGAAGACCAAGCATCTTGAGTCAAGCAAAACCGAGAGCAATGGTGTTTGCCGACACAATTGTTTGCCGAGGTGGCGTAACATTTTCATCTCCCGAAAACTAATGTCAACATTTCTATTGTATTTCTATTTGTTTCACCAGTCAAGATGCAAGTTTGTGTTGACTAAAAAAAACAAAGAAACCAACATTCAAAAAAGAGGAGAAAAAAGATAAAATTCTGTTTTTTGTTGTATTTTTAATCTCTGAATGTTCCTAATTTTTCTTAAAAAGAAAAAAAAAATATTTATTTTGAAAAATTACATGTCTCTAGTCATTAAAGCCTAGTCATTTGTTTTGTAAAGCATGTTTTTGGTAATCAAACACACGGTGGATTTCAATCCCATTTTAACACAACGGCCTCAACATTTACTGTAATCATAAAGAATTTAGGATTTTTAGAAGTTGAGGATTTCTTCGAGCTCGACGTCATTAAAGTGTTCAAAGAACCTGAAGGAATCTCTGCTCCCTCAGGACGAGCTTGAATGGCTGTGGAGTTTTGTTTCTTCAGGCGGTGTAGCATAAAAAGGGCAAATCTGTAGTGGAAATGATTACAAGGCTTGAAGATCACTCCGAAAAATCTTTCTCTGTTTCTTGAGCGCAGTGCATTGCTGCATGCACAAAATGCAAGGTAAAGCCCTGACTTTGCAGAGAGAAAAATCATAAAGGTCAAAGTAATGGAGGATTATTTCAGAAAATACAAGGACGGTGGAGAAGTGACCAAAAGTTATCAAAATAATGCAGAGAAAAAAATCCAAACAAATAAGGCTATGTTGGTCTGAAGACTTTCGGAGCTTCTTTCTGCCAATTATTGTTATAGTTTAATGAAAAAGGGTGAAAGGTCAGTCAAGTTGCAGTTGCATTTTTTCTTAGAAACATTTCAAAAAAATCTGGAACTAAATTGTTGAAGTTAACAGTTTTTGCAGAGCGCCCTATGCAAAAAATGAGGGCGCTCTGCCCTCAGCTTTGGCGACCCTTGAAAAAACAACAGGCAAAGCAGACAAATCCAAGATGGCTGAACATAATGTCAAAGCGTTCTTCAAAGTTAGATATCAACCTTAAAACGTTGTTGAATTTCACAAGATTTGCCCATAAGCATGGACAATGACAAAGCTAATAACTGGCATGATATTTTTTACATTTAAGGGAGTTATGAAAATGTTCATTTTAGCATGTGAAAGATGGTCACGAGCAACAACTGTAGGCAGAAAATCCCAAGAAAAATTGTTTGCAAATGTAATAACAGAGATTTGTTCATCTGGTCAAGAACTCGGGTTTGGACCCCACAACATGCACATAATTGTTTTTTGGGTTTTTTTATATCTTACCACTGTAACTTTTTTACCATGTTTGTCGCATTAAACCAGGGGTGTCAAACTTATTTTTGTTTTGGGCCAAATCAAGATCATGAATTCTCTTAAAGGGCCAGTTGTACCAGAATGTATTGATAAAACTTTTTCACAAACTGTTAAAGTATCAATGAATTTTTTTAATTAAATAATATTATTGAACATCTTTTCAGTCCCTCCAGGATTTTGTGATTGTTTTATTGGCTCTAATGGCCTTTATTTGATAGTGAATTGACAGGAAAGTGGATAATAAGAGAAGGGGGAAGACATGCAGCAAAGGTCACCAGGTCAGGTAAGGAACCTGGGCGGCCGCATCGAGGGCTAAGGCCTCCATATGTGGGTTGTGCTTAACCCCTGCGCCACCACAGGACTCCCTTGTGATTGTTTTTGTGGTTTGTTGCAATAAAAATCAAAGTGTTTGTGGTACTAATTTGGAGATATTTACACATATTTATGACTGTAAATGCAATTTTTCTTTTACTCGCTACTCAGATAAAAACTTCATCGATTTGATTGATAACATAATATTAAAGCACACGATGTGCTTTAATATTATTTAATATCTAGAATCTAGAGGGCCACATAAGAAGCCACGGCCCGCGAGCCTTGACTTCAACACAGGTTCATTAAACTGCTGGTAGCCAGAGACAAAGTACTTTCCTCATGTTCTGTAGCAAAACCAAAAAATCCGTACTTTCCTCTCCACTGTCAGAAAAAGCAAGTCGTGTCATGACGGGTGCAACAGTATTTGCCTCCGCCGGCCTCCGGTGCAGTGTGAATGTCAGCTTATTCTGCACAGTGGCCTCACCTCTGTTGGGAATCAAACAGAATATTTCTCGGTATTCATTGCACACATTGTGGCTATGAAGAAGCGGTCTCATCTGCTCGGTAAGTGCGCGTTAAGAGGTCTTGGCGAGGTAAGTCATTTGATCAATACAGACACTGAGGCCTATTGAGTTCAGTGCAACCCCTGCTTTGTGCTTCTCAGCAACCTGAGAGATTAGGCTGGTTTGCTCACACTGAACATCACCCCTGGTGAAAGAAGAGCTCAACGTTGAGGCTCCAGCACGTACAGGGTTTCTTCTTAAAGTTCCGCCGTACTCGAGTTTTCTGTGTGAAATTGAAGAAAATAGGACACAGTGTGAAATGTTATTCAGCCAAGATGAGAAGTAACATATTGGTTGTCGTATGCTATCAATGTCAACTCCCCATCGCCGGAGTTCCTCCCCAGTTTGGACGGTTTCGTGCGGTGAGCCATGGCTGTCACAGTGCCTGTCACTCATCCCCACAGGCTCTCGTGAAGCCGCCGGCTTAAAATGGAACCTTAACATTTGCATTCCAATTAGCATAAATGTAAGAAAGTGGAACAAGTAGCTTTGAAAGTCATCCAGCAGTGCGCATATTCAACACAAGAGGGGAAAGAAAAAGGCAGCAGCATGTGCTAAAGAAGGGGAAAAAGGAGAGAGGGGACAACGCAAACAAGGGAGGGCAGGTCTGTGATATGAAAGAGGGCTTGACTGCATGTTTGAATCGCTGGTGTATGTCTTTCATGAGCTTACAACTTCACACTGCGTGGAAAATCCGCCCTAGCACCGAGGCGTTCCCCTCTGAGATCCAATCCTGCTGATCAAAGACACCTTGAGTTAAAGTTAACAAGTTAACAAAGACGTGGGGAATGGAGAACGGTTTGTTTGCTGTGTGCTGCTTGGTGTAGTCAAAGGCAAACGGTGGGGTGTGGCAGCATGAGGGGAGATCTTTGACTGGGTGGCTTTTAGGCCTCTCCATCGCCGTACTGGAGGGTCAGTTCAGAAAAGTCTCGCTCCTCTGCTGCTAACAGGTCAAATATTGGAGGTAAATAAAACTGTGTTGGGTAAAAGGACTCTGTGATGTAACTGGAATCTCTGAAACTCGGTGGGAATAGTTTCATGAAACTCTCTAGACATTATGTATATAAGATGAGAATAAAGAACTAATAAATTAGACCTTGTCTAAAGGGAAAGTTAAATGTATAACATTATTCATTCACTGAAGTTTTCTTTTATGTGGAGCAAGTTATCTATGTTTGAATAGCTATTGCCGTAAGTTACTTACTGGTTTGTGTCACAACTGTCTGTTAGATCCCATGATGCATTGACAAATCCTCCTTTGAGCACAATAATACATTTTGATGTTACTCAGGGTTCACGTCAAGACCCATTTGGTTTCAGGCTTCCAGTACGGCCCCCACATCTTACCAGTCAACTATTAATTGATAAATGTCCAGTTTTGGGGATTTTTTGTATCAAGAGTGTCTTTCCGTAACACGAAGGGCCAAATTTGTTGTAATATGCTGAATAAAAAAAAAAATAAGCACATCATTATATTTAACAATTTATTGTGTCAGCTGTGTTAAATACTGACTGAAAAAACTAAAAATTGGTTTTCTTCACATTGTTAAATTTAGGCACACTTAGAAAGTATAAAAAAAAAAAACGGGAAACTGTTAGGTTGCTGAATAGAAAAAAAAGGTAAAAAGAATACAATATGAGCTCATGAATAATAATAATAAAAAAAAACATTTAAAGACAGGGTAAAGTTTAAGCTCTGCTGTAAGGCCGGTCCCAACAGTTCAGCTAGCTCCTTGCTGTAGCGCTCTTCTAAACAATTGTTAAAGGAATCTTAAAAATGTGGTCTATGAAGTGACATAACTGACGAAAAGTCCTCACCATTAACCATGGTAGATTTTTCTTTTGTGATACAAAATCTTTACTTTTCTTTTAACACATTGTCTCCCTTGTGCCACGTCAGTAACATTAAGGAGCTCGTCGAGTGTTTCTATCTCAAAGCAGAAGAGCATGAAGTGAATTTTACATCCTATTCTGGACTTTGTACGGACCGTTTCACTTTCCTGTTCTGGGATGCCTCCGCCATGATTATTTCTCTTACAACTCTTCCAGATGGCAGCCGCATCGAAAATAGGTCAATTTAAATTGACGTGAGTTTATTGAATAGAACATAATTTTCTCGAATAAACTGTTATTCATTACTTGATGGTACGCTGATTATTTTCTTGTAAACCTTCATGCAGTCTAGGAGTGACTCAGGGTCACATTTTACTGCAGGTTGTTCATGTATAACTAAGCATGTAACAAATAAACCTCTTGAATCTTCAATCATGCAGACCTGGAACAAGAGCTGGCAAGCGTCATGGTTACAGTCGTGTGTTTATTTTGTTTCCACAGTATTTGGCGGTAAGTGGGCATAGCACATTATGCTTCAGGTTACATCTTCTCTGGTCTTGGGGGCAGGCGTATTATTGTTAATTTAAGTGTTCTCGACGTGCATTTCAAGAACATGCAGCCATAAACACTCTCACAAATAGGAACGAGGGCTTTTGTTTATATAATCTGGTTGAAAGCTTCGCACAATTTATTGCATAAAATCTTCCTTCAGGGCATAGAGAGCAGGGAAATTAAACGTGGCAACGGATTTATGTTGAGTGTCCGTGTTGGTGTTTTAGAACAAATTAGAAACAGACAGCTAGCTGAACACAAGGAAAATCAGATGTGAGGCCTCTTCTTTCCCCCCATGTTTACCTCTCACAGATTAATTTTGGGAATTTACCCCAAGTAACATTATGTTTTGAAGCATTACTGGCTGCATGTTGCTGTAGTGCAAGAGACAACATGATGCGCTGCAAGGTTGTGACTCAACAGGAGCTGTAACTAGAGGCAAAGTTCCAAATACTTTAAGACAGACCTCTTGGGGGCAAAGCCAAAGAAATTTCTGCTTTAGCAACTTTGTGTCAGACTGAAAAACAACTGGGTGAAAAACAGGAGAATAAATTCTGTGGACATCAACATGTAAAGCATCAAGGAGGCCAATGAGAGTCAGAAAGATGTACAATATGTCAACATCTGCTTGGTCTAGAGTGTTGTACCATCATCAATTTGAAAGTGAATTGACAAGAAAGTGGGTAATGAGAGAGGGGGGAAGACATGCAGCGAGGGTCATCAGGCCGGCACGCGAACCTGTGACATCCGCGACGAGAAATAAGGCCTCCATATATGGGTTAGGCTGAACCTCTGCGCCACTGATGGAGGTATTCTAAGCTCACTGTGACCCAGGCTTGTTCTTGTCAGCAGTATGGAGGACCTAGAGATCTCACCATATATTTAACGTAATATAGCCGGGACTTGAGGCATGATAGTACCTATAAAAAAAAGAAAGGGAAATAGACCTTCCTTCCACAAGTCTGTAGAGAATAACACACAAGAAAACTATTAGAAGAAAATGTCAATGTTCTTCTTTAGCCTCAAGAAGAGAAATATGTAAAAATTTCAACCCATTTTGCAGTTCAGTTTTGTTCATAGCCCAACAGATGCACCACATCTGCCCTAAACACACACATGCACACCCACACACACCAGTCTATAAAAGAGGGCACGTTAGCTATTAGAGAAGCTGATGCTTTGTTGAGCGTGACCAAAATCAAGAAACTCTGTAGATGAGACAAGGCCAGTTGGGAGAGTATTCCACCCATTTACAGGCAAGAAAGAAAGAAGGCTGATTTCCCGAATGATGCTTTATGTTGTGGACCGCAGCATTTTTCTCTTAAAGGAAATCAAATTGCCAACTGTTGTGTTTCTTAAACCGGAAGAAAAATAATTAAAACAGTGAGGAGCGACATTATTATATTGTTATTATTCATAGCACATTATTTATTCGTTATTATAGAAAAATCAAGGTCAATGGGAGAAATCCCAGCTGGAGCACTGAAGAGAGATGAGAATCAAGTGGGATTGCGTTGGAAGACAGTGGCCATGATCTAGACAGAACTGTCTGTTATTAAAATAAAACAGAGTCTGCCTAATTATTTTAACTTCTCATATATTTCCATTAAATTTTTTTTTTTGAAGGCATCTGATGCAGCTACAACAAAATGTGACCAATAAAATATTCATCATTTTCTCAACATTTCTAAACTACAGATAGCGGGTGAAAGACGTAGATGGGAAAAAAACAAAGAAACAACGGCCCTTAAACTGACCCTTGAGGCCCTCCAACCATGGACCACTGAGTAGGTTTCTGAGCCTACCAAACTGGAGTCTTTCACATTCTAACATTCTGTCCTTGCTTTCGTCTGCTAAAAAATATCAAAGTCATTTTCCCACGGCTGTATCAAAAGGCTGCTCACCCTGGTCTGGGTTGGCATCAGTCTTTTTCTCAAATACATCACAGCTGTTTCAGCTGAACGTTCTTTCCCTGTTCTTGAATCCAAGCTAAAGGTGTGAAAGAAAAAACACAGTTGGAGTCAAGGTGAATGACTATGCTTGTTAGCATAGCAGTGAGAGCAAATCCTTCTCTCCAGTCACTGTACTGCAGAAGGGCACGGTGTTATTGTGCATGTGACTAAGGTAGAAACATCTCAGTGTGTCCTAATGGAGGGAAGGTGCCTGTGTGTGTGTTTGTTTCTGTCTGCACAGAGAACACATGCTCCCTGTCTGCAGTCAGTGTTGAATAGTACCTCAGCTCACCCTGCGGATGCATCATAGATGATCACGGGAAGTGTGAAAATATGCTTTCTGTAGTGTTTAGCCTGGTAACAGAGGTACCTTCAAGCTTTATCAGCCATTCAGCCCATTAAAGGGAGACAGACAGGCTGCTGGGGAGTTTTGTGTCTTCATGTGCGCACCAGCAAACAGGCTAGAAAAAAGCAAACACTGGAGCTGCCTGAAGAGCTCAGAAAGAAGATTACAGGATTTTTACAAAAGATTTGGTTTAATTTGGCCACTCAGGAAGGGTTTTTATTTTTATTATCATTAGCACATTTAAGGCGGGCATCATTTCACCTTTAAGCAAATTGAGTCTGGACTTTGACCAGGCCACCCAAAAAACTAAATTTTCCTATTTTTTCCTCTTTTTTTTTGTATACCAAACCGACTGGATCTCACAATCTGAAAGATAGGCTGCACAGTTTAGCAGTCGTGACATGAAACAAAAATGTCCAGGGCTGAAATCCTGGCCTGGGTCGTTCAGCATGGAGTTAGCATGTTCCTGCCATGTATGCGTGGGTTCTCTCAAGCTTCCTCCCACAGTCCAAAAATATGCCTTTTAGGTTAAGTGTTGTCTACAGTATAATATGTCCTTAGGTATGAGTATGTGTGCATGAGTGTTTGTTTTGTGCATCTCTGTGTAGCCCTGTGAAGGACCTGGTCTAGGTGTACGCTGCCTCCTACCCAATGGCCTCTGCAGACAGTCATCTGCTCCCCCACAGCCTTGCATGAGTAAAGGCTTACAAACAGTTGAATGGAAAAGTAAGGCAAATCCTGCCTCAGTTCATTCCACAGATATCCGTTTAAAGGTAATGGCTGCAAGTAGCTTAATGGGACTGTAGCCAACCTCCCAGAAGAAAGACATTCAATGAAAGGCAACCCAAGGTCAAGCAGAAGGATCGTACGGATGTCAGAATAAAAGCCAAGAAAACCATTATACTGAATTCTCTCTCTTCACTTCATTAATCACATTTTGATACATAATGGGCTCCATGAAAAAAAGAACCACACAAAAAAAACACACACTGAACTACATGTTGGTGAATATAGACTTCCTATATCGAACTTCAGAAACTACTTGGTAAATAAGTTCCTTTTACAATTTGTCCAAATCATATTGCCTTTCCACATGACTTAATTGCCCTCTGTTGTCGAAACTGTGAATTATGTTTGTTACAGTTCTAGTTCTGCTCCATGAGCTTCTCATCCATCCACCACTTGAGATAAGAACCAGTCGCTTCCTCCAAGACCCGGATCAGGATGGTTAAATAAAATGGATGACGCCTCTTTTGGTCTCAAGAGTTTCTGAGATTTATAAGGCATTTGGAAAAAACCATTATCATTGGTCTGAGTCGACCAGGTCTAGATGGTTAAAATAGTTAGAAAAGGCAATTTACAAACATGTTGTTCAAGCAGTGGTTGGGAGTTGCCTGGTACCTTGACCAGTGGCGAGGTTCTGACTAAGAATCTGTAACGTAATGTGGGCAGATGTTTTCATAATGAGGATATTGGACACTGATCCCAAACCCAGCCACAGTGGTCGGTAGATGGGACATAGATTTGGGGCAACTTTGAATCAGCCTTGGGGTGTTTTCATCCCTTGTAGTTTGGTAGACTTGGCTTGTTTAGGAACGACAACATTTGCACCTGTGGTGGCGCTGCGCCAAGAACCACTGAATGAAATGACATGAAAACCTCAGAAGAAGAAATTCAGGGTAACTTCCTTCTTCACTAAGTGGCATCTGATTTTAGCAGTTGCAGTGCTTCTCTTCTATGAAGGTCTTTACTCCACGTCAGACCACAAGCCATTTCTCCCACTGACACTAAACACATTCATTTGTTGTGGATGTATAACCAGAATACCCTGAGATGTTGTCCACTTTCTGCGTTTGGAGCGGTCTCCAGTCTGCTTGGCATTCACATATGCATTCGGATCGCACCACAGTTCACTTCAACCGAACCGAGACCTGGGTTTTTAGGCAGTCCAGAGTTTGCTTGTGCATTCACAATTCCCCAAACAAACCAGATTTCATAGGCAAACAAATTAAAGCGGACTAAGCAGGGCTGGTGTGAATGTACCCTTAATTTATTGGGGTATTGATTTCTTCCAGTGAGAAGGAGAAAGATGCTTTAGAACTAGTTAGGCAACAAATTAAGAACTGAAGAGTGAAAAGAGCCAACGGAAGCAGGCTTTCGTTTTACCCAACTGGCTTTGTGCAATCATTTTCCTTGTGGACCGAAGCCCATGGAAGATTGTGGTAATGAGGAGATGAGCAACAGCCTGCCAAATAAGCTGACTGGGACCAGAAAGGGCCACCTGGGGGAGCCAAAGAGACAAGGGACTGAAAGGAAACAGCCTGCTAGGGAGACAGAAAGAAGAGAGACGAACCATTCTGCCAACCGGGATTATGACATTTCCTAAGCCACCCGTAACGATATAGTGCAAAAATATAATCATGCTGCTGAAAGCACATTCTATTACATGTATCCTGCAGTGTAATACAGTACTCACAGTGCTCTAAAAAGCCAGTAATGTTACACTAAGTGCTAATGCAATGGAAAATTTTCTTATGGGGAGTCGAGGGATTTCCTCAGAGATGAGAATAGCCATTATTTATGCCAGGCTGATAGTGAAGAAACATATGCAGAGATTCAAGACCAGCTAATTATCGGCTCTCAGTGTAATTAAGGCTTATAGTTGAGCAAACATAATTAGTAAGCATTATGCAGATCTAATGGGTGGAATGAACAGGTGAACATGTTTCCAGTCCTTTGTTTATTAGCTAAGGGTGTACTATAATGAGGAAGGAGAATAAAAGTTGATTAGTTATGACCTAAATGTGTCCAGATTCGACTTTGGTACAGAAGGAAGCATGCAAAACATGTGGCTGTACCATCAAGTGTTCAGAGTCGGTATGGGCTTTGAGGTGACTGTGTTAACACGGAAAAACCAAAACCGTCACACAATGCGTCTCATTCTCAGCAGACGGTACGTCTGAAGATTTATGCCACACCAAGATAATGCCGACACCCTTACCGCAGAGATAAGCAATCAAACTGTAACTAATAATGTCATGTCTTATTGGCCTATGGGGGGAAAGTCATTGATCACGGTGTGAGTATTGACGGCGCAGCTTGTTTATGATCAGACATGGGTGGGTCGGGAAGCATTTGAGCTCCAGCAAGGGATCTGGTAATTGAGCACATGTCACCGTGTAAAAAGAGTTTCCCCAACAGCAGCAACAAACTTGTCCAATATGATGCTCTAAAATACAACCGCTATAAATCTCACAGAATGTATTGTAAAAAAATAATAATAAAAAAATGTGTGTGTATGTGTGTGTGTGTAGCTGTTTGGAAATCAGAGTACAGCCTGCAAAAAAATGGCTGACAGAGAAAGAAACAAAGTTGCTTTGAAAATAAGGCATAATTAAAGCAGTTTATCATTATCTTGAATAAAAGCATTTTTGTCCTTGCTCATTTCCCTCCTGAGTATAACAAGTTGGCTTGTGGGGGGATGGAGATGTGCCTAATTTGTCGGGAAGATTTCATTCCTCTCGAGGTGGCCGCAGCAATGTGAGATGAAAAGATTTGTTAAAATTCAGCCACATTTTAATAAACACTCTGCTTGTTGTTAGCAAATGGCTTATTTGCCTCGGGCCCAGAACTGATAATGTTCCATTTAAAGGTTGCCGTAACACAGAGTGATAAAGAATCCATACGTCACGTAACACACACAGACATCACACACATCTTTGTGAAAACCAAACGAAATACTGTAGCAACAATAGTGGTCGTAAAGTGAAATGAAAATACATGTTTTGTTTTTTTTTAGAAAGAGACAAAAAAGTGTCTCAGTTAGTCTACGGGTTGGTGAAATGGATTTCAAATTCTGTCGCAATATTTTGTGGTAGTATTCACCAGTCACACAAAGCAATGTGATTTCTGTCACTAAACTGGACTTAGTAAATGCATTTGATTTGATTTTAAAATGTATTGATATGTCTTTATACTCTTATTGAACAGTGTAGAAAATAGTAAAACTAACAACCTCGAGAATATGGGCACCTATGTAAAGTTTTAAATATCATTAATTGGAATTTATCGTGAAAACGCTAAACCTAAATTCTTATCGTGGTAAGAAATTTATCACAATAAATGATAAACGACACGATGAATGTCCTTCTCTAATTCAGCCACCTCGAAAATACATCTAACGCACCCCACCCCTGTTAAACTCAGCATAACTGACTACAAATTAAATCCACTGTTCAGATTTTTATTTGAAAAATCAAAACCATCTGTCACTTTGTTTTCATTTTTCAATTATACATGGCTGTGGGTTCGTCTGTGATATAAAAACCCTTCAAAATACACCTAAGCTCATAGTTATGTAAAAAAAAAAAAAAAAAGAGATGAAATACTTTTGCTAGTCCTTGTATGTTCCCCTGGAATTTGGTTTGAAATCAATTTTTTTTAACTCCTGTTCTATTCAAGACCTAAACAGATGAGCAAGCCCCTGGTTAGGAAACGCTCTATGCCAGAGTTAAACGCTAAACCTCCTGCCACGATTTCAAAAGACTTTGATCGCCACCGCTCAAAGAGTCCATGTTGTTACGAGATGCCGAGTTGACCTTGCAACTACGGCTGGAACAGAAAGCCCTCCTCCACAGTTACTTCAGGGGGACTATTTTAGGAAGGACGTTGCAAACATTCTGGGTCGCCGCCGAACAACGAGATACACCGTTCTTTACTGCAAGCGCCCAATTTTGCCTCGAGGGTCAAAGAATCCATCTGTTTTCTGGTCACATATTCAATATACATTGGGTTTTGTAGCGTCAGCAGCCTGAAACGGCTGTGCCCTGCAGGAAATGCATCACCACAGCTTTTGTTGGAAGTCTTCAGGAGGAACGTGGAAGGGTCCCGATTGTGCTGCACACAAAGGACGTGAGCTTGTAGACATTTTAAAAAAGACAAGGCAGCGAAACACAGATCATTTCAAAAACATCAACACAACGTCTGGTCCCTAAAACACCGACGCACATGGCGGATTTTATTGTTCGGCTAATCTGTCTGTTAGTTAGCAAATGTTTAAATTACAGGAACCCAGATGACCTAATTTATTTATAATTTCCCCACCACATAGTCCAGCCTGCACATTACAGAGATGAAAATGATCCTGATATGATTAGATAATAAATCTGTCAATTCAGGCCCTGCTGTTGCAACTGCAATGCTGCAGCTGTGCCAGCTGCCATACCTTACAATTTACACCAGTTGGTTGTTACAATAAGGGATGAATGACAGAACTGGTTCCATTACTGATTAATCAGTAACATCCTGAACTCTTTAATGTAACTGCTTAATATTAGACTTTTAGGTTTAAATTTGATGCTGAAAAAAAAATCTCATTCCAAAATACATGTTTTATCACTTTAATTTACAATCCAAAAGTTCAAGGTTGGTGTTATCAATCCAAAACGATTCTTCTGGAAGGTTTTACAGATCTTAGCCGGGTCTTGATGTTTTCTTTGGGAAAAGAAATAATTAAAGATAAAAGCTGTAAAAAGGGCCGAGGCTGTAACATAGTAATTATGATTAATTCGTTACATGGATTATAGGAGCTACTTCTTAGTGTAACGTTGGTAAAAACGTTCAAATGTTAATAGATTAGCAGCGTTGTGATGACTTCCTGAAGGCGGAGTTTCAGAAAGACCAGGAGTTTTTAAAGAGACAGAGGCCCAATTTCAAGGCGTTAAACATCAAAGTCAAATTTCCTTTAAATCATAATTGATTTAAAAAATACAACATTTTTATATCAACTGAAAGTAACAATTACTTATTGTGCTATAAAATGGCACTATGTTCCTGGAAAACACACAATACTGCCCCTTTAATATGCAGACAAAAACAAATTCAACATCATGAATTACTTTTGAAGGCATTGTGACAACCAGAATGTCAAAACAATATTAAATATTCACGATATTAAGTGGTTCTCTCAACATAAATAAATAGTTATTGTTCTGGCTTTAGTTAACCATGGAGCAACTTTGAGATCAGAAACGTCTTTGAAAAGTGAAACCTGGTTAAGACAGCAGCCACAAAGACCTAAACTGTGCCTATTCATGAAGTGCATAACATCCAAGCTTAATGTTGTGACTATTATCAGATATCCCTTCTACCTCCAGCACACCGAGCAAACCTCTCTGACCACGCCACCAGCTCCATCTACCTGTGTGGACAGAACCCTGGTGGGTGGTAAATACCCTCATCTGCTCTCCCTGCTCCAAATGCCACTCCCCAGTGTGAGAAAGCGCTGAGGCTGGGGCCTGTGTACATTATTAAACCCAGGCCAATGCATTTAAAACCCCCTCCAGACTCATTCTTCCACATTCTTCCTATTTAATCCTCCTCTCCTCTTCTTCCCCTCTCTGCGGCAGATCCATACTCAGTGGGACACAAGATTTGCAAAGAAGATATTTTGTGCCAGAACACAAGGCGTATTGTTTTTCAGAGGTCTGTTGCTCACATTTTCACTTAGCTCTTTTCTCCTAAGTATCAGTATTCACTATTATGGTATAAAAGCGCCTCTGTAGAGAAAAAGGAAAGAAAAAAAACCCCAACAACTATTGCTTTTAAGAAGTCTTGCTGGAAGTCGATGTTGCACTAACGAAGGCCTGAATGCTTCTGAACAAAAATACTTGTGGCTTTTATCTGCACAGAACTGATGACCCTTCATATGAAAAATAAAAAAAAAAA